>VZTL01009432.1:0-33782 GCA_013400535.1 Scopus umbretta
GTAACCACTCACCACCCGCTGACTAAAGCCTAGCCAGGCCTCGAGCAGTGATCACTGCCCATGGCCAACTCCCCCCCAGTTTCTATCCTGAGCGTGACGCCATATGGTATGGAATAGCCCTGTGGCCAGGTTGGGTCAGCTGTCCTGGCTGTGCCCCCTCCCAGCTCCTTGTGCCCCTGGCAGAGCATGGGGAGCTGAAAAAGTCCTTGACTGGTGTCAGTACTACTCAGCAACAGCTGAACCATGGGTGAGTTATCAGCATTATTCTCATCCTAAATGCAAAACACAGCACTATGGCAGCTACTAGGAAGAAAATTAACTCTATCCCAGCCGAAACCAGGACAAATTGCTAGAAAACCTATCTTGTATTATATTTTTGTTTTCTGTATAACTTTGGAAAGAATATAATACATAACGAGGCAGTATTGCCTACGTGTACAGCAAGTGATGGAAGTACCTGCCATTGCAAGAGTATCCAGTTGGAATACTGCCTTCCATTTCAATGGTGAGATCTTAGTGTTCTCACTTGGTACTCATTTTGATTGATAGTATTTCCTCCTTCAGCCAGGAGGATATACTATCAAAAACATAATTTTTTTTTTCTTTTGTGGCTATAGTACTGGACTGAAATTCAGAATGTCAGTCTGCTTTCTAGCCTTAAGGTATGATCCTTTTATCTTTACATGCTTTCACACTCCTTGTCCAAAAAAAGGGTATTACAATAACTCACAAAGTTATAATCTGCGACTGATCTTCAATGACTACAAGATATTTGGATGTTATTTAGACCAGATTATAATAAATGTCTTTCATTAAAAAAAAAAAAAAAAAAAGAGGATTAAAATCTTCCTTACTTTTGAAAGAATGAGAAACACTGGCTTAAGTAAAAACAGGACTGACATCTTGATTTTCTTTCCAGAGATTGACGGGGAGTAATATGTTTGCATCTAGAAGCTTTCAGCATGACTGGAAATCAGACATAAATAAGTAAGCAAATATGGACTATCAAGTAGAAAACTCCTTAGGAAATTGAGTGAGAATGTGATCTGTAGTGATTGCAGACATCTACAAGCATTATATTAAAAAAAAAACAGGTGTTAAACTAGTATTCATTTAGCACAGAACCAAAATCACCTGTCTTGCTGAATACCAATGAAAATATCAGGAGAATAAACAGCATTCCTGTGCTGTTATTGCTTTTTTGGATGTAGGCTAGTATGAATTTTCCCAAGCCAAAACCAGAAAATAAAATGAAAAACAAGAATGTTAGCACAGACCTTGGCTTTTTTGTTAAATATTACAGGGTGTTGAAGTGAATATTGCCTTGAGCTAGCTAAGTATTAAAGTATTCTACAGAACTCTAACTACTAATACAACAAAATCTTATTGACAATTGCCTTGAACTAGTTAAGTATTTAAATATTCTACAGAGGTCTAATGCATTACAGACTAAAAATCTATTTCTATGTGGTAATTGTAGTTAATTTTTGTGAGATTTCTCTAATCAATATTTATAGTAATGCACTTGAAAATATATATATATATATATAAAGAAGCAACCAAAGAGAAATTTGTCCTATGCATGACTTGGTTTGGTATTTTACAGTCACTATAAAAATTCATACATACATATCTATCATCAAAGCAAGCTATTCTGCTGATAGGCATAGAACTTCTGGACTAGAAAAGAGAATACCTCCTGATTTCATAGAATTATCCTCTTGCCACAAGATGGCACCAAAAGATTAACAATATCTGCATTCCTAAGGTTCCTATTTGAAAAAGTGAACAAACTTTTCAGGGAATTGCACAAGAAATGCCATCAGCATTTGACTTTTGATTTGGTTAGCAAGTTATGAATATCATTCTGCTTACTTTGACAAACTGCTGAAATGCTGAGACTTACCACAGAGTTAATGAATATGGAGAAAAAAAAATGGTTTATGAAAGCTTAAGTTTCCTACAAATTGCGAAGAACAAGCAGTGAACATTTAGGATGATATATTTCCTTTTTAGGACAGGGAAGAAAGAACATATGCAAATGTATGAACACAAACTAAACAGACTGAAGAAAAAATAACTCCAAACCCATCAACAATTTATAGTCTTCCAAAAGGAAACTTTATCGAAGTTCAACAACTTGTACATTAAGAACTTGCCTTATACTCCGCTCTTATTTTCCCTCTTAATTGTAATTAAAAAAAAAAGAGTTTGTCTCAAATTTAGTGAACTCTTAAAAAAGCTGTATGTTATATAATGTGAGAAATACCGAAGAAACAATATTTCTAGCTTATTGGATAACTCATCATCAAATAAATGTTTTTCTGTTTCCACAGGAAAACCTCTTCCTTCACAGAGAACATTATGACATCATAGGAACAGGTCAGAGTGCACTAACTGCATAAACACAAACCAAAACAAAACCCCAAAGCCTTGTGGGGGAGGAAAAATTTCTAATCATAATTACTTCCCTGGCAATTATTTTATGTTGTACATTTATCTATTAAAAAAAAAACAACAAAACAACTATTAAAAAGGTGTTCATAGCCTTCAGCCAGAAATAAACCAAGCATCTCAAAACTACTCATTCACCAGCAAATTTCTTTAAGTTGCTACAATGGTTTCCTTTAAAGAGAAAAGACCCTGAACAACGCCAAGATTATAAAAGAATTATTTTTGTGTCAGTATTATCCTGATCTTGCCAGTATTTCTGACTGTGCAGAAACATAAAATATCTTCATATTTAAAAGTTTTTTAAAATATTTTCATGTTTAAAGCACTAATGGATTACCCTTAAGAAGTCAGTGCTTGATTACACATTAGAATCATTGAGATTATTTCTGTTTACTTAAACAGAATTTAATGTATTCCTTTAAAATATTTTTTCTTTTTTGCAGTCATAATGCCATTATGAGGCCACATTTTTTTCATGTTACTGTCCCAATAACCAATAGTCCAGTTTAAATCCACTATAATGATAACAAAATACTTTCTAAACTAGTCCAGAAATCCATTTTTCTAGTGCCGAAATATCATGATTTTACTTGTGTGCCCTTTTTTAGTGAAAGGAAGGATTTTAATACTCTAGAGCTAGAAATGGACTCCAACCAGCATACCCGGAGTGACAAGGAAACTGTCACATCGCTAAAACGACCCCACAGTCATGTACACCTGTAAGACAAGACTATCTGGGTGCTTTTCCAGAGACTGAGCTGGAACCACTTAACTGAGAGCTGTGGGACTGATCGACCTAGGCTGTTTTTATCCCATTAAACCTGACTTTCACAGGCTGTCCAAGTGGCAAAACACCTCCGACCCTACGGACATAAGAACTTACTGGTTGGATCTTGATGGCTGCAGCCATGGAGGAAGGAAAAGGTGGGTATTCCCTCTTCTGAATGTACATAACCCAAAATTTAGCAAGAAGTCCTTGCTGTGTTAACACAAGGTGGTTTTGGTCCTGTAATTTAGAAGGCTGAACTACTTTAAGCTTCACCATTTGTGTTTAACTCCAACTAAGTGGGTGTTGTTAGGAATGAAAACCTAAAAAACTCATTTAAGATGTCTATTTGTAAATTCTGTTCTAAAACACTAGCATAACAAACATAATTTAAACCTCTGAATGTAATGACTTGTAATTGTAGTGTTACTTTTTAAAAAACTTTCCATTTCAGTATTTAAATAATTGATTTCTCCTTCTTTGTCACAAACTTTTAGGATCCAGTTTAGCTCAGTGACCTTTGTTATTCACATTATAGATTCCTAAATTCTCTATAAGATTTATGTTCATCAAAACTTTAATGGGATTATTAGTATAATACACTATGTCTTCATTCATCATTCTTTTTTAATTCTCATTATTCTGACCTCAAATAAAAAGCTAGAGGAAACCAAGCCACAATTTGGATATATTCAGAAATAGCACATGCATTTCAGAGTGGGTTCAGACGCTTTGCCTTGCCAAGGATAGCAAGAAGAAGTAGTGTATTATTTTGTCTTAATTTTCCATTCTGTACAAATATTCCACACACACTTAAATTTTAAAAAAGAGATCAGTTTCTTCTGATCATCAGAATGATTAAAGACTGTCTAAATACTATAAATACATGAAAAAGTAATAAATTTCCACCTTAAGAAAGATTTTCTCAAATTCATTTGTCAAATCAGGGTTCTACTTCATTTGAAACTACTTCAGAAGAGAAATTTGAAGGAATTGTATAAGCAAGGGAAAAAAAGTATATATTTTATAAAACAATAATGTTACACAGGAAAATCCATCTATCTGTACCTGTACATCTGCCATTCAGATGTAACTACCAGAACAAAGTAGATCTAGTAACACCCAACACATAAGTTCTTAATCACAAACTGTCAATTAAATGCCCCCAAGTATTAAGTCATGGAGAGAACCAAAGGTACCTAATATGCCTGGGGCTCGGTTCACTCATTTGAATCAAGATGCCAGCTTCAGTGATATTTTGACCATGAGCACCGTACTCTCACTCAAGGGAAAGAGCACATCTCAGCACGCTAATGCCAGAAAAAAACTCATCCAACAGAGGGAAAAAAAAATCACACTTCCCTAAAACAGTATTCATGATAGTGTTCTATGTCCTACTCTTTTATGGTCACTACATTTCTGCCAAAAGCTTGTGGAAACTATCCCAAAGGGAAACAGAAGTAGGAGGCTTGGCCACAGGAAGGGGGACCTGTTTAGGGAACTGGGATCTAATAGGCTGAAGCAGATCTTAAGCTACCTTTCATGTCATAATGAAATGCCTCACTTCCCTAATCTTAGAAAATTTTCCATATAGCTGCAAAATGACTGGGTATACCCCAGTAACTCATTCATAAATTGAGGTCTACACACTTACTTATCATTTAATACAGGACTATTTTAATACAGGACTATTTTGATTAAAGACTGCTGATTAAATGGCTGAATGCTGTTGATCTGTGCTGAAACTCCCCTTATTCTGTGGCAGTGATTATATAGATTCTGATGGGCTTTTGTTTTAAACTATGTATTTAACTGTAATTCACTATTAGATGACCCAAGGGTTAGTTAGCAAGATTAACTGGTTTTGGTCTGATTTTTTTAGTGGAAAGTCATGAGGGCAGGCTAGTAGCTCTACATAGCTTACTTTGCAGGATCAAGATTATAACGAAAGAAAAAACACAATATATGACAGTACTGACATGTAAAAGTCCTCCCCCTACTAAATGAAATCTTAAAAAAAAATTAGAAGGCATCTATAGTGATAATGCAAATATGATCTATAGGATGATGTACAATTTTTCTAAAAGGTTATTTGCATAATTTGTTATTGAAATTTATTCTTACAAGTAGAAAGATAATAAGAGGTGAATTATTGTCATTCTGCTTCAATTTATCATGTTTAGGGATTTTTTTGTTTTAAACATATTGCGCTTTTTTTCCCCCTTTGTATTCTTTCTGTTTTTCTTGGGTTTTGTTTTGTAATTATTTCTAACAACTGACAGTCTGCTATTGAAAATCCAGGGCATCTTCTGAGTAGCCTCAACACTAAACCAAACACCCCGCAACATTTTAAGAATTAAATCTTATTCACCTAATTAGCACATGTACACATCTACTGAATGTATGACTTAGAATCTTCATGATGTAGAGAAATCAATGACATTTAAGTCTACTTTTAATTAATTTGCTGATGACACACAGATAAAATGGATCTATAGGTCGTCAAGGAATCTTCTTATGTGCATAAGACAGAGAGGGACCCAACCAGAAACTTCTAGATTCACACCTTGTCTGGTATGTTTGGGTTCAGATATTTCTCCAACAAAGAATGAAGCATAAAAACATGGTTATAAGTGGATGTATTTAAAAAAAATAGAGAAAACAACCTGAGGACTGAAAGAAGCCATCTTTTTATTTCAAATTAAGTATAGTAATATTATCCACAGTTTTCAATAAAGACTGCAAGAGGGTTCAGCTACATGTTTCTCCCCTTTTTCTCTCTGCCAAAGGTATATAAAGATATATGGAGAAAAGATGACAGTCCTTTCCTTAAAAAATAGGAACTTGTAGATAAAACACACTACAGTCCCAATTCATAATTGAAGCCCTTATGCCTGTCAGGGTCATATCTGACAGCATTTTAAGGTACAGTGAGGGACAGTATCATTAAAAAAAAACATTACGACAATGACAGCCATATCAAGAAAAAAATATTATAATATGCCTTTTAAACCACACGGACAGAGTCAGGAAAATCTCAGTGTTGTGAGAGAGGAAAAGGTCTCTTTTTTTCCCATCTGTCCTCACCTATTTTCAAAAGGGTGTCCAGATCCCTTTTTAGGAGACTTCATCTGTGGTAGCAGTACCAGTACAAAGACAAAACCCCTTTGCAGCGTTACAGGAGCCTTGGTGCTGGAGATTCCACCACCCCAGGACAGAGGGCAGAAGCAAGGATCCTAACACTGTATGCACAGCAACATCACTCATATTGACTGAGACTTGCATCTTGGACAGTACCTGCATTTATGGTCCCAGTTCCACTCACTGTAGCAAAGGCATCGGGCAAATAGCAGGTGACTATTTGTAAGAAAAAGGAATTTAAATATGTAAGGGATAATTTTTCTTAGAAACTTAGAAGCAGGATAAACCTGACCATCTTCACTCTGTCCTGAATAATGTCTCTAAATAATTACCAGTACTTTGGGTTCCTCTTTTCTCACCCTCGTTTAAAAACTCAAAGACTTTGTCCATGTATTTTTCTTATATGTAAGATATGAAACACATTCAAGAAAATCTACATACAAAACTCTCTTGATTCCAGTGGAAGGAAAAATCGGCTGTACACTTGTGATACTTAGAGGAATCAATGTCAATGTACAGCATCTAAGTTTCCTAGACACAGGCATATCTGTTTTATTTATGCTTACTATTAGAATAGCATAACAATTAACAAGATAATATTTTCGTTCATTAAACAGGTGTAAATATCATGTGAACTACTGAAGTGTGGTATACGCAAGCACACGCTAACAGCTCAGTTATACATATTTTTATTTTATGTTAATCTGGGGGAAAAACCATAGCAGTTATGTTGGACATTGCATTGTGAGCCTTGCTCATAGTGCTATAAATTACACTGACTTCTATTCTTTATGTCTTAAAAATCTGGATATTATAGCATTGCAGAGTTTATGAGGATTGCATTCATTTTTAAGGATCGTTGCCTGATCGGGCTAAGTGACGGTATGTCATGTTCTTTATGCTATAATGCAAAGCACTGAAATAGGATAATACAATGAACCCCATCTGTAATGTGGCAGGTGATAGAATATTAACAGTAAAATAATAAAATATACATATACATACATATATATCACATAATACACAGTTCATTGTAAGAAAATATTTTTGAGAGGTTTTTTGTTTTTTTAAAACACAAAAGAACACAGTTCTAGCTTTTGAGCAACAGAATTCTGGAAACATCTATTTCAGTTCATTTTTTTGAATAATAACCTTTACATAACCACACATACACATGCTCTCTTCTTTACGTGATTTCCTACTGTTTGAAATATGATTCAGATTTCACCTTGAGTTACAATTAAGAGATGAAATAATAAAGTTGCAAATAAAAATAAAGCATTTTGTGCAGAATGATGTGCATGTGTGAACGATATTAAAAAGAACACCTGCCATGTTGCTTTTCATTATATCCAGCTAACTCCCAAGGTCTTTGTATTCCCCTGATGCAGCCTGTTGGTACAGACATAGTACTACACAATTCCAACCAGCAGACGTGAGTTGATATCCCAGATCAGATGACCTGTGACAGCAGAAGCTGGGGAGTACCTCTGAGATCCTGCTAGAGCTTTATGCTTTAAGCTGTATGCTTCCTTGCTGGACATTCTTCTTTATCAAAAAAGTGATAAATGTTATCTATTTCGTGTAAGTTATTAGAGGCAAGAAACAGTAGTGGGAGCTTACAGAAAAAGTGAAGTAATAAAAAGCTGCTATAAATTCAGAGCGAATTTGTACAGTATTCTGCTTGCTAGAATACAATCCCTGTACAAGATAAAGGTTTACCTGTTTTGCCTCTACTGTAGGCACACACACTCTTGAGGTAACTGGCTCTGATGTTTAATAACCAGGAAGACTGCACGTACAAAGAAATGTGTAGAAAGCTTCAGCTGGCAGGTTTTTGGCAGATCCTCCACATTCTAAAAATTAGACTGATAAGCCAGTAAACAGAAAGTATAAGCTCAACAGCTCTTTGCTTGGGTGGTGTTTTGGCTTCCCACCAGATGAAAACAGAACAAAGAAAAAAAAAAACAGTGCACAGGTCTAGTTCGTGTTTTTTTTTCTGTGTGTAGTAATACAGCCTGATAACTGTAACACACTCAGATCCCCAGAGATGAGGATTATTTTCTATTGCTCTATTGTAGAACTGTTAAACCACAGAAACAGGCAAGTTAGGGAAGTCACCATGCCAAGGACTCAAAGCTAAAGAGCTGTAAATCCAGGGAGGGAAAAGCAAGCAACATTCAACATAGGAGTTCATCTTGGCCTGGAGAGGGATCTGGAGAACATTTAGTTCAAGACAGAATTCAGAATGCTGTTGATTCTTCATTGTTTCTTGCGTTCAAGTTTTTCCAGAAGTTGGACAGTGTTTCTTTTTTTTTTTAAAAGCAAGTGTTCACATTAGTAGATTTGAGGGTGCAAGATGTGCAGTGTGTGTTGTATAGTCAACCAAGGTTTCAGTGAACTGTACTTTTAGTTTGCATAAGCTTTCACTGATAGTTGCATACTATTCAGAGCAACTGAAAATGTTCTATAGTATGGCATCCTTATGTGCAGTGAAGTCACCCTTCATAATGTTTTACTTTGGCATACTGCTCATAAGAAAAAATGTTTTATTTCTGAATTTCAGTTTTCCTCCTTTATAACAAATGATACATCAATTAGTATGTTTTTAAAAAGCCCACAGCAAACACAATGGTAATACAGAATATATATTCATGTGGTTCATTTAAGAAATTCACAAAATGTTTCTTAAACCATTATATTCTGCCTAGTTACTTGCCCCCCAAAAATCAGTGTTTTCCTTGCATTTCTGTTTATCCTGTAATATCAAAGAATTAACTGTACAGCAGATTTTTTCAAATCTCTGAATAAGGGCATACTGCAAAGTCCAATTAAGATGTCTTGGTGTTTACAAACTTGGTTTCAAATTATTATAATGAATGAATGAAAAATAATATTATTATTATAACAGTCAGAATTCTGCTTCACCCCATTACTACCATTCAAAGGTATTGCAATCTTAATTTGACCCCCTGCACTAGTGCTGCACCCTAGTGGTGTGATAAGGTATAAAATTATACTAATTCGAGGACACTGTGTTGTCACCTGCAACCTGGCTGTCAATATGGTTAACAGACATAGAAACTAAGTCACCTGCACTGAATTATCCAGATGAGACAGGCTCTGTTTCAGTGACTTGTTTCCTTGGGAAATCGCAGTGAGATCAAGAAATTACTTTCTAAGAATCCGAGGTAAATATTATTTTCAAATTAACCTTTTCTGCCTTTTACATTTAATTATTTAACAAGGAAAAAATAACATACTACTTAGCTTAAATTCGTATGCTGGTGTGCATGTATAGATGTGTATCTTATGAATATCTCTACATTTAATTAATGAAGAGCTCGTTTGCTTTAACACATAACATTGTTTTAATGTACTTTTCAACTACAGCTAGGCACAGAAAAGAACAGTAACCACAGTGTCTACTGTGAGCCCATTTCAGTATTTCATCAGTTTCTTCATAGATCCTTTGTCTATTGAGAACATGCAAGTATGAAGTTTTAGTATATCTACACTCATTTACTCTAATACAAAGCCAACAAGACCATTTAACAATATATGAATTCCTGTGTACAGTCCCTTTAAGGTATATTTTGCTGTTTTCTTTTCCATGAACTGGTACAAAGCATTACAAATATAAACTTTTGGCAAAGCAAGCAACCAAAACGTATTTTCCAATGCTACCCAAAGTAACAAAAAATCAAATCAGCAGCAGCAGTTTCAAGCTTAAATATCTGTATTACTATCCACACTCTTCAGACATTACAAAGTTCCTACTTAAGCATACAAAATCATCTTGACACCACACAAAGAAAACACGGACATAAAGCTAAACTAAAATTAACAGAAACTGCTACAGAAATGTCCTCTTCATCCGTACTTTTATTTAACAAAGTATACAAAAATACGAGAAGACTCCTGCAGGCACAAACTAGACTACCAGTTTATAATCCAAGAAGTATTCCTCTCCTGATGCAAACCCATATTGACTCTAAAAAGCTGTATTTCAACTCTTGAGAAAGATAGCTTGTCATTTCTACTTGCCTTTTCCAGTTCTCTAAGTTCATTCTTTCATCTCCTCCTCTGAAACAGCACACACTGCTATTGCATTCAAAAAGTAACCAATTAATATAAAAGTTTGAGTAACTGGAAAACCTCAGTAAATGTTTGTACCAGACTCCTAATATTCCAGTAAATGGCATATTTAAAAAGGTTTTAGAGATTCAGAAGTATGTTCCAGTCTCCCACTCCCTGCTTTCCCCCTATAGTAATATCACCATGTAAATTGAAAGCCTATCAGCTTAAAAAAAAGACATAATTTTTTACAAACCTGTTTCCTCACACTGTGCACACACTCACACGCTCACATATGCATACACAACAAGTTGTATAATCAAAAAAAAAAATACCTTAAAAGCAACGGGTGTGCAGTTGAGGTAATACAGAGGCTTTTACTGAAATGAAGGACGAAGATTATAGGCAACAGCACCATTTGTGTGGAAGCAGCAGAGATGATAGGTCAGTTTTAAAATGCTGGTTGCTATTTGTCACTGTTTGCACGTGCAGATGTGTTCTCTTAAGCTGAAGGACTGTTAGATTTTTTACGGCTGCAACTAGTATCATGTACAGTATTAGCCTATTGCAAATTTCTAATGCAGCTGACAATGCCACCAGTAGTTAGTAGTTGGGAACATGGATTTAGACTTGTGTTGTGCTGCATTAATTTACCACATCAAATATGGATTTTATTGCAGCAGTGACAATAAATGCTCACACAGGTGCAGACTAAATTTTTCCTGCCTCCCCCTTTTCCCTTCCCCCCCCCCCCTTTTACTGAAATGTCAAACCTGGCAATATTTTCCCCATTTGTGTGTATATAGCTCTGTACAGATATTTGAAATATTGCCTGTACCCACCCTGCTATCCCTCTCCACAGGGATTTCCTTCATAAGAAGCATTTGCTCCGAGTGTGTATAATTATTCTGAAATTCGATTCAGGGCAGAACAAATAGCAGTGAAAGCTGTAATGGACTTGCAGTGCTATATAGAAAGTGAGGGCACATATGTGTATGTTTCATGCTATGTTCATAACAGTTACACTATGAAACATTGTGCTTTTTTCAATTCAAGTAGCATTGTTCCCCCCCACTGAATTTGCAAGAACTGAATACAGATGGAAACTGCTGCTCAAAAGCTAGCCTGCTTACTAGGGGGGAAAAAAAATAAATTATAAAATGCTTACTGTTTGAATCTTGAATAAATATGACATCGGTTTACTTTGAGGAGAGAATACACAGCAGTTATTTCCTACCCCTTGCCTCATTACTCCTGAAGCATATTTATAAAATGTAAAAAGTTGTATATATTAGAACAATTCTATGCATTGCATTAAATACCATACTGTTCATGCTATAATAAGAAGAACAACAACTACAAAGAGCTTAAGGAAATAAAAATAAGAAAGGCTCCTACCTTTTATTCTGCTTCTGAGACAGTGAAGTAGTGTCCACCCCAACCAAAGTGAAATACGAGCTATTAAGAGTCCTTTTTTTGTTTGTTTTCTCCTGTTATTTCCTAAGACTGATCCTACTTGGATCTAACTCAGGCTTTTTCTCCCAGCATCACTTAACTCTGGACAGCCGGGAACCAAAGCTAAGGGGGAGCTCTCCCTCTGACTGGCTTTCATTCAGAGCTCCTAATTAAAAAAAAAAAAAAAAAAAAAAAAAAAAAAAACCAAAAAAACAACNCTCGTTCAGACACACAAAAAAAAAAAAAAAAAAAAAAAAAAAAAAAAACCGACACATCATCATCATCAACATCCCCACCACCCCCCCCCCCCCCCCCGCACAGACAGGCACACACTCACTCACTCTCCCCCCGAGGACGAGAGCGGGAGGCAGAGCCGCTGCCGATGGAGCCGCAGCACTTACCCTGGGAAAGGTTGGAGGCTAGGGAAGCGCAGGCTTTTCCAAGCACACAGGGATTTGCAAGTGAATGCTGTGGGAGGGTACAGCAAACGGAGAGCTTTTTTGTTCAAGCCTGTCGCCCTCCCTTCGCTGACAGAATGCTTCTCTGTTTTTGAAGTCTAAGGTAATCAGCCTCATCTGCTTAGCTTGGAATAATAAAATACTGAAAGCACGACCACTTTCTGTGGTGCGTTTTTCTTGACCAAGTACGACCACTTTCCTCTACCGCCAGTGATCTTACAGCAACGTTGGTAAAATTTATATGTGTATGTATTTAAAAAAGAATAGCATGGCGCCAAGTTAAATTACAACCTCAGAGGGCACAGATGAAACCACAGAGAGCAGTTATTTTCTTCACTGAACTGCTTATGCTATTAGATGAGAAACATTTTTCCTCGCACTTCACCAGTTTTATGATTAATATAAAACAGGACAGGTTCGTACAGTATTAGGTATTTTCACATTTCTAGAGGTTATCCAAAAAAAGTCAGCCTCACTACTAATCCCCCATTAATATTTTTCCCCAGCTGATACTTGCAATGCTTGCTTTTATTTTATTTCAGTCACTGTATTTGGACTCTACATTTTGCAGTGCGTTCTTTTCATCAAGTTAATCTGGGTTGGTTTCACGTTTCTAATACAGCAAATTGGACTTAGCGCAATCCTCCTTGGATCATATCAAGTCCAATCCTTTCGTTGTGATACTGTAGAGGGTTATGTGTACATTAGTTAGAAGAGATTTAACAAGGAGTCACATAAGACTAAACCAATGGATGTCAGTGTTGCTCTATCTAAAAAGTGGCATAAGGGACTTTCTCTGGTTGCAAAAAAGTCTTTGTAAAAAAAAAAAAAAAAGAAAAAAGCCAAATTCTCTGAAAACAGGAGCTGAAAAATGTTGTATTTGGGAGTGAGGCAGTAAGTAACAATGGAAACTATTTCACTACTAGACAATCCAGTACAGGAGTAGACCGATCACTGGCTGTTATTAGGCGGCCCAGTGGTGACCATTCTGCTTCTTCTCGGCTGCTACCTACCAGTCAAAAAGACACTAAAAAAGGAAAGGCAAGACCCTTGTCATGCCTAGTATCACTTCCTAATGTAAGCAGCTGCTGCCACTTCCACAGATCAGTAACCAGCAGCAGGAAGAAATGACCCGCCACCCAAGTACAACCTTTTGGCAGACGAGCAAATCGGCATTCAAGTAACACGCTATACTAGCGTGCCAACACATCATCTGGAGAAAGAAGGAAGCAAAGCAGCAAAATGCCAGTGGGTGGGGCAGGGGGAGTTTCTTTTTCCTACTGTATATGAAATGATTTGGGTCTGAAAAATTTTTCTACCATGATAGATTTTTAATCTTTCAAGTTTATTGGCTTTGGCTGTACTTGGGGCACATAAATACACAGCGCAACGCATAACACATCTGTAAAAAAAATTCCATTGCTTTCCTTCTCCCTTTCTAATTGTTGTAGCAATATAAAACTTAGAATTGCCGTATGTCCATCTGCTCCTCGTTTCCAAAGGCCTGCATTCTCAGTCCTTTCACAGGAAAGACGACTGCAGAATCTAACTCAAGCTTCCTAATCTCTGTCACCATTTGATGTTACACTATGTAAAAAGATACATTCACAGTTCCCAGTGATCCACATGGAACTGACGATAGTGAGACATCTGTGCCGTCTTCCAAGTTTACCCATTTATTTGTACAAAACTGGAAGCATAAGATACTCTTATTTTGGGCAAAGCCTCTCACATTGATCTGAAGGTAAAGTTCATGGAACTTTCTTTTCTGGCTATACCAACTGTGCTTCCACCTCCTACAACATTAGATCTAGGCTTGGACCCTATAGTAGAAAGCTAAAGATTGTCTTAGAATAAAAGTTGCACTTTCAGTTTGGTAATACAGACAAATTAAATTATAATGAAAGGAGACACAAATATGTGGAAATGTATATACATGGCTGGGAAGTAGCTCTTTAAAGGTGGACTGCTTTTTGGATGATGAACAAAATATTAGGTGCTGAAAATTAATCTTCAGTTCTTTTTAACATTTTGTCTTCTATTATTTAAGCTGCAACCACGGAGTGGGAAGTAAATGAGCATTTGTGTATATATACACAAAACAAACAAAAGTTTGTTCTACGCATGCACACACCTACACACACACATAGAGCTACCCCAAATTCTGAAGTCAAAGAAAATAAATGATCTTGTGGAATTATTCCGGAACAAGAACTTCAGTCACTGAATGTGTGCTTACTCCCTTTTCTGCAGAGTATTTTGGTATATTTCTGCTAGGTTTTAATTCAGCTAGAATGAACCAATCTTATCCTAGAGATATATTAATTTATTCAGGCATAGTTAACTGCGAGTCACACTTGTACCTTTAAACTGGACTAACTTTGGGAGTTAAGGTTTAACTCTAGAAAAGTCATACTTTGTCACTAACTCCTGTTTCTGTTGGTATGGTCAACTATTTAAAAGATAGTACTTATTTATACTGATAGCATATGGATATCTAAGGCAAAACAGTTATTCAACCTTATACTTATTCATACCCATGACAGTAACTTTAAAACAAGGTGGCATCATAACCTATTTTTAATGCTGCCTAATACTTCCCATTAGAAGAGTCCTTTTATAGTCGCTTATAAATTTACCAAACAAATTATTTAGGATTAGATTTTCTATGCTGATGATCTGCCTCAGGCAGAAATAATTTAAAAACATTTCAGCCAAAATGATACCGAGATTTTAGAGAACGAGGAAAAATTATGCAGCTGGAATTTTCTCACAGGAGTAAAACAACCTTCATGCTTTGAAGGCACAATGTGAAACTCCACAGGGTACAACTGGCCTTTGAGTCAGAGAAGCTTACCGATGGGGACAGATTAGGTCAAGGAGCATTAAAATAAAGGAAGAGTGGTAGGAGCAGAAGGAGTGGAGGCTGGAGGATGTATTCTTCTTGGCCAGCAAAGCAAAAAAAGACATATTTCTGACAAAGAAGGAAGAAACAGCAGCAGAATAGGGGTAAAGACATAAATTCAGGGAGACTGAACAAGCAAAACTGGAGGGGGGGGGGAAGAAAAAAACATTTTTAAAAAAGCAGCACACACAATAAAAAGTCAGAAAGAGAGATACAGACCTTATTAGGAACTGTGGGGTTGCTTTCCACCATCTCTGTCTTCAAGGTAAGAAGTTTTATCCTCTGAAATGATAGGTTTAGTATGACACCTACTCAGACTACAGCAGAGATGCCTTCCTTGCTTTTCATTTCTGGTTTCAAACTTGGCAGAGATCCCAGAAGCCAACAGTTGCATTTGTAGGAAGCGGACGAGATGTAAGAAGGATGAGAAAGAAAAAAAAATATGGAATTAGACCCTGTTTTCCTAAGTATCACTATCAGCAAATGTCTGTCAAACCTACTGGAATTCTCTCCACTCAGTGTTTGCCCACATGAAGTAAGAGAGCACATTAGTTGTTTCATGAGCTCATGAAATAGTGATCAATGTGGTGTCTTGAAAGACACCAAACCTAGCAGAGCTGTACAGAAACTGATGATCCCATTTCTCCTTGGTTTTATTCCATGTTTGGTATATTTTTAACCTCTGTAAAATTGTACACAGAAACCTAACAATAAAACCCAAGTACTCCAAAATTAACAAAGGCCAGATTTGTTTATATACGTGTAATTAAAAAAAAAAAAAAAACCACCACAAAAAAACCCATAGGGAAAGAGGCCAAGTTATTACACTCGTCTCTTAATTACTTTCCCTGTCCTTTCATATGCTCCCAAAAGTACCCTTCTTCATTGCACAACATGGACTGGTCTATGGGTAAGTCACAGCACAGCAACAGTTGTCTAGAAAAGATTGTCTTTTATGGTACAGAAGCTAGAAAATTGTAGTAAATGAAGCTGAATGGAGGGGAAAATAGAAGTTTTCACAGTGAAAATATTCTCCTTTGAACTAGACCACATCTAATCCTCTGCTACCTACGTTTGTGTGATGCTGAGCATGACACTTGAACCAGATTTCTCTCATGGGTGTTTTCCTGTTATGTCCTATTATTTCTAAGTTTCTGACTGAAGAGCTGGGTCCGATACAAAGAGGTGCTGCACACTCACAGCTTCAGCACACATGCTAAAATAAGAGAAAAAATTGTAAAAATGACGTCTGGTGCTCTGTGCCTTGTCACTAAGTCAGCTTGTACTTCTGACCATGGTCTCTCTCTAGCCCTCAAATTCTGTTTTGTGGAAAAGGGTAAACATCATGGTGCCAAGTCAGACACTTACAGGAAAAGCTAATGTTTGGAAAACATTCTGCTATTATAATGTTAAGCACTACAGAAGTGCTTCAGAAAGCTATACAAAAGCAGAGTTTGAGAAGTGTGCCTCAAACAAAGCCATAGCTACATTGAATAATGACACTGAAGCAGAATTATTGTTAATTATGAAAATATGTGCCTTCTATACAATAATATAACAAAATATCATTATTCTTATGCACCACAACGTGTTAGCTGCAGGAAAAGCAGATAATTTTAGCATTTCCATCTGAAATCTTAGTAGCGTTCTTTTGCAATGATTGCATGCACATAAGTATTTGAAATTTTTACTATTTATTCATTAAGTGACCATGAATGTACTCGGTACATAGGTACAAAGTCAAGTTGGGGGCCAGTAGCTAGTGGTATATCCCAGGGATCAATCATAGAGTCACAGAATCATAGAATAGTTTGGGTTGGAAGGGACCTTTAGAGGTCATCTAGCCCAACCCCCCTGTAGTGAGCAGGGACAGCTTTAATTAGATCAGGTTGACCACAGCCTCATCCAACCTGATCTTGAATGTTTTGAGGGATGGGGCCTCCACTACCTCTCTGGGCAACCCATTCCAGTGTTTCACCACCCTCATTGTAAAATATTTCTTTCTTATATCCAATCTAAATCTACCCTCCTTTAGTTTAAAACTATTACTCCTTGTCCTGTCACAACAGGCCCTGCTAAAAAAGATTGTCCCCATCTTTCCTGTAGGCCCCCTTTAAGTACTGAAAGGCTGGAATAAGGTCTCCCCGCCGCCTTCTCTTCTCCNGGACATACTGCAGAGAGTCCGGCAAAGCACCACTGAGATAATGAATGGACTGGAGCATCTTTCCTATGAGGAAAGGCTGAGAGAGCTGGAACTCTTTACCCTAGAGAAGAGAAGGCTCGGGGGGGATCTTATCTATGTATATAAATACCTGATGGGAGTGTGCAAAGAGGAGAGAGCCAGGATCTTTCCAGTGGTGCCCAGTGACAGGACAAGAGGGAATGGGCACAAAGAGAAACACTGGGGGTTCCCTCTGAAAATCAGGAAACACGTTTGTCCTGTGAGGGTGACCGAGCACTGGCACAGGTTGTGCAGAGAGGTTGTGGAGTCTCCATCCTTAGAGATATTCAAAAGCTGTCTAGACATGGTCCTGGGCAACTGGCTCTAGATGGCCTTGCTTGAGCAGGTGTGGGTTGGGCAAGATGACCTCTAGAAGTCTCTTACAACCACAACCATTCTATGAGACCACACAAAAATATGACAACAACAGATCCCATACAGAGGAATTTTTTCCAAAAGGGAGATATGAAAGCATAGACAAGAAAATGTGGCTAAGTAGAAACAAAAAAAAAAAAAACCAAAAAAACCCACCACAACCAAAAAAAAACCCAACCCCCCAAAAACCACGCCAAAAACAACAGGGAAAGAATAGCAATGCACAGTAGAGGAAGTTGTTTGAGTTTCTGGCATCTCATTTTAACTCAAACACATATTTTTTCCCAGGTATTGAAAGCCATCAGTACATAGCTGTCTCCATAGAATCAACTACCCATTCTTTCATTCATTAGAGTTATTCCAGAGTGCATACATACTGGCATCTGTTAAAAGTCTTTTGTTTTTATGTATCATCTGCCCTCCTCCTCCTGTATCTCAGCATTCAAATGTTCTGATGCTACAAGTGAATTTTAGTACAGTAAACTAAAGAAGTTTATAGTTACCTAAAAACCACCCATAAACATGATATAAATGCAACATAATTCATACAAAACACTACACAAAAGATGAAATTACGAAGAAAGTTGTCAATAAAACATCTACATTGTATACAAAGTTGTCTATGGTTTATCTAATGATTATTAAAAAAAAATTTAAAACAACCATAAAGAGAAATCTTTATGGATTATTGGTAGCATTCTTCAAATCACATATCATGTTTTTAGCAGCATGTACAGACAGGGTGCTTTCTGGAAATAATGCTGTATTAATACAACCAAGCAGAAGCCTTTTAATAGAACAGAAATCCTCTGATTTGGACAAAAGGTATTATTTCGTGTAATACTATGAATGTAAATATAATACAAAATATCTTTACTTGACTTCACTAAAATTGTTCTGTGAATTTCCCCTTATAGAGTCAGTTCGTTCGTTGTTATTCTTCTGTTAGTACTGGCTTAAACATTGTTAAGGTTTACTTGCAGATAGAAGTCATTACACTGTGTAAATACAACACTGCTATGCAAGATGTCCTTAGTAACACTAATGTGAAAGTTAACAGATCCCTCTTTTCTTTGGTCTTTCCATTTCTTAGTTTCCATTCAGTGACAACTGCACCAGAAATGTTATGAACAGTTCCAATAACCTGCTGTTTGTTTTCCATCTAACATTGATATGTTTCTCTGCATTCACAAGTAATTAATATTTTTATACACTGGGTTCATTCAGATGTTTGCTTTAGCTGCATGTTTCTAATTTTACTATCGTATACCAATGCTGTTTTACATATATCTCTCTCTGCAGGTTTGTCAAGAGGTTTAGTGCCATCCCATTACGCTTAAATGAGAATGTGCATATATATGCCATTGCAAATAAATGAACAAATACACAAGAAATCCCTCCTCCCTTGATGACGTATCTGGAAGAATACAGATTAAATGTGTCAATTTTGCATTTGACAAATGTGATGGTGATATGTTAAGAACAGCTAAACTGCTAAACAGCTTTAGATCAATTGATCACACTTGAAAGAAGCTATATTTCTGCAGAGAACAAAATCAAATTAAGCGTACTTTTTCAGCCTAAATAATACCAGGAATTACATTTGTAGACAAAAGCAGACAGTAAAGCATAATCCCACTCAGAAAAAAAGACAAAAATACAAAGAAATGCTACATTTCAACATGTGTATAACATTGTAGCTATATCACATTTGGATTCACAGAGACTTAGGGACATTTTAAGCTCCTTATTCATTGAAGTGTTCATACGCAATTAGCAGGATGCATATTGACTCTCTTTTCAGCTTTAACAGATTATGAAAAGTGCTGCTCTTGTGCTACCTTCTTATTTATCAAGAGGTACACCTTAAAGGTAGGATAGCAGAAGAAAAGTGAAATAAAGGACCTGTTCTTACTTATGCTGTCCCTGATACGAGTCAAGCTTCCAATGTGCAAAGCAGTACACTCAAGAAAATGTTTTTTTCCAATGAACCTCTTTCACACAAAGTGACATTAACAGGGCACAAGCCAGAGGAAACAAAAATAAAACAAAACAACAAAAACCCCAACCTCACCAATTCCCCAATTCTTTCCTAACAGATCTTAAATGATTTGCAGTTACCACGTCCAGCTGCAACCAGCAGGTTTGGAAGTCCCATTAGTAGCCTTTTCTATTCTTTCTTAAGTATTCACCTATACATTCTCCTAATAGGAATCAACCCTGTACTTGTACTCCACCTTTATTTTGAAACACCTCCTTAGCAGAGTTTAGGGACTGGATGATAATTCATGTTCTGACTGAGAATATAAAACTATGGAACAGCAGAGGTTGCAAAATGTTTTTTTCATTTCTTATTAGCAGTGATTCAGGTATCAGTTCTTGGTTTGCAAACTTAAGCATTTTCAGACTCTTCTTTGGTATCTATAATTGCACAAGGATAAACATAACTGTTAGAGAGAGGGAACTTGTCTAACAACAGAAAAGCGATACGGCATTTAATGTTTCACATCCTACCACAAATAACTGTAATGATAAGTCCCCCTGTTGAAGGGTACAAGATAACCAAGTTTCAGTTCCATATAATTCAGGCAATATTTCTAACTATTCTAGATAATCTGGGCACTAATTCAGTCTACTTTTGACGATAGGTAGAGGAGGGACTTCACTGTACAATTTTTTATTCAGTACCATAACTGAAAGAGAAGACCATGAGTTTCAGATCATAAACTCACAATACTACATGCGCTTAAATACTACAGAAGCAATAAGACAAAACTTAGGATCTTTACCAAAAAGCAAATCAGATTAACAACATGCAGATCAAATACTTCCAGATTCTGATTATAGCTATTTTATGCAAACTTTTTTAAAGACATCACACACAAACCCACAACTTACCTATGTACACAAAATACTTTGTGTATACAAACTGACCAAGACATAGGCCAATATCCAGATGTAAGGATTGAGAGATTGGTAGGAAATCCACCTACTTAACTTTACCTCTTGGTGAAGCCTAGATAGCAAAAAGCAGAAAGAGATAAAAACTTATCCTTAGCTAGACTACTGGTATGAACAGCAAATATGATTTTCTCTTAATTTTGGGAAGCAAAGATTGAATCCTTGCAATTATTACCATCATTATTGAAGGTTCAGTTTTGTATTTCAAGACTCACGTATTCTATGAGCAACAGCATTAGCATGAATTCCAGAACTGCCAGATTGAAAGCCAAAAATTTTTGGCAAAAACCCAAGCAACAAGGATTTACATATATATTAAGTAAAAATCAAATTGGGATGTTTTAGAACTTAAATGAAATTCTTTTTTTAAAAAAGTATTTTACTCAAGTGCATGAAAATAACACGCACATCTCTTAGAGTACAATGTGATGGCAGTAATTGTACACATGCAGTCTTATTGTCAGTGTCAGAATTCTCCTGGACCTCACAGGAACTGATCCACTGCATAAACAAAAGAGTTAAAGAGAAGGAGGAAGGACTGCTGTGTGTTGAAACCACTTTTTTTTTCATAGAATCATAGAATTATTAAGGTCGGAAAAGACCTCTGAGATCATCTAGTCCAACCATCAACCCAACACCACCATGCCTACTAAACCATGTCCTGGAGTGTCACATCCACACGTTTTTTGAACACCTCCAGGGATGGGGACTCCACCACCCCCCTGAGCAGCCTGTTCCAATGCCTCACCACTCTTTCAGTAAAGAAATTTTTCCTAATATCCAATCTAAACCTCCCCTGGCGCAACTTGAGGTCATTACCCCTCAGTCCTATCGCTGGTTATTTGGGCAAAGAGGCCAACACCCTCCTCAGTACACCCTCCTTTCAGGAAGTTGTAGAGAGTGATAAGGTCTCCCCGCAGCCTTCTCTTCTCCAAACTAAACAACCCCAGTTCCCTTCTTTTCTTCTGTGCAAAATCAGATTCTAAATGAGAAATATGATGTTCAGAATGTGGAAGCAGTCAGGATGCTCAGTAAGAGACGTTTTCAATGCAATGTATAATCATTACTAAAAATGCTTAAAGCATTCATCTGGGAGAGAGAAAGTATCAGTAACAATTGATTTCTTATGTTTTAGTTATGTCAAACCCAAGCAAGCTAATATAAGTACATTGTAGAATTGTGTTTCTCTTCTCCTACAGGAAGACAAATACAGGTTTTATACCCTTGACTCCATTAAACTCCAATATTCTGTCATATTGAAAACTATTTCTTGGTCTGAACTTGTAGCTATCCCTTATTAGAATTCTTCAAGTAGATCTTCCATCTCCACCCCACCAAATGTTCCCACTTTGGCCTACTGTGTCTTAATACAATGCCTTTCCCAGCCAGGACTGCATCTTCAGTGTTTACTCCATCATCAAAAGCTTTCAAATTGCTTTTATTTTGACAGGGACCTCAAGACGCTAGTACACCATTGTGTGAGACCCCAAATGTAATCAGATAGTCTGCAAAGAAACAACACAGACAATGGGTGAAAAAGAAATAATGTAAAACTGGTCCATGATAGAACTTGGAATAAAATTTAAATTTCGTGTTGCCAAGGCTGGTGCACTTTGGCAATGTGACAACTTCCCTCTAACCTAAAAGGCTACAATTGTCTTTGTCCTTTCTGCTTGGACTGTCGTGTGATCTGACTTTTTCACAGGTAATGATGAACTTCTCCTCAGAAGGAGATCCTTAAGGCCATTGCTGCCCTTGCTGGCTTTCAAGAAACTGAAGCACCAAGAGGTATTAAATGATCTGCTCTCTGATACTTATGTTAGACTATGACAGTATCAGAAAGAGTCTTATCAGCCCCATCAGACTGCTGGAACTGTCCTCTTCTCTCTATATGCCTCTCTTCAGTTTTCTCTGCACTTGTATTGGTAGGATAAATAATCCTAGAGAAGTTATGCTTACAATAGAAACTAGTTAATAATGTTTCTAAATCAGGATCTGAAGATAACAGCTCAGAATAAATAGAAATAAATAAAAGCATTAGTAAAGGGTAAATAAGTTTCATAAAGGCAGAAAACTTGGGAGGGTGGTGAGTGCTGTAAAGAGAAATATACAGTGTTACTGATACACTTTAGAATAGAAGCAAAGAAAAACAAAAGGGTAGGAAAAGTTAAAGTCCCCCTCCAAACCAAAAAATATCTTGCATAAATTAATGTTAAAAGACATGTACCAAGCAGCAGAAGGCAGTTTTAGTATTCTTGTAGTAAACGAAACAAAGCACCAGAGTAAAAAAATGAGTATCTTTTGTTAACGCTGACGTTTCCCCTAAGTTCCTGATTACAAAGCCAAATCTCTCATCAGTATGATATACTCCGAATTATGGGAAAAAAGCCCAACAACAGGCTCCCATAAAATAGAAGGATTACGCTTTCAAAAAAAAATGCCAGGTAATTCACTGAAACCCTGCATCTGTGCTAAAACAGTGTAGCTGCTCGTGCACACAGCATCAGCATTCTGCGCCCCCCCGCCCCTTCGTAGTAACACATCTTAAACTTCTGTAGGTGAACACACATCTTTTCTACAGGAATAGCAGGATCTTTCTCTGAGGAAGGGAGAGAAAGACAGAATAAATCCACCCGTTATAGTTTGCAAAACTATCTTCAATATCTGCAAGCAGAACTCTTTGTTTTCTAACTTCCATATTCACCGGTTTAACATTCTTTTTTTTTTTTTTCCCTGAGAAAAATCAGTCAAATCATCAGCTCCTCTATTCCAAATACAAGACCTGAGACAGATCAGTCAGGAGACTAGTAGGGATTTAGATATGAAATAGCACCCTAGATTAGAGTTTGCACTCCTAGTATTTCAGTGGGATGCCAGAGAGATGCAGAACTCCAGACTGCCGAAGAATGACTGTCCTCACCTGGTAGGAAAGACTTCAGAATGCAGGTATGTTCTCAACTCTAACCCCAGGGGCAAATTACCTAAAATCAACAAATGTTCTCATCCATGTTTCGATGACACAGTTACCTCTCCTCAAGCCTTGAAACCTGATCTTTCTGTACTGAGAGAAGAATCCTACTGAAGTGTTACTGAAAGGATGTCTCATTTTCATGCTAGTCTGTCTTTTCCTGATTCCAGCTAAAGTATCAGCATCTACATTGTGTGCAGAACTTCCACCATTAAGCTTCCTGAAAAAGAAACATTAATTGTCAAAAGACAACTTTTAGCCAAATAACAGCATATTAAATTGCAATTCAAAATACAGGCAAGTCTCATTTCAGAAATGGATGTCATCAGAATAGGCAAAATATATAACCAAGGCCATGGCTATGCTGGTACCTTATACTAAAATTTAGTCTGTAGTTAATATGAGAAATCTTCATCATTTAATGTCCAGTTAGTGGTTTACATAAAATCAATTTATTTTCTTGGAAAACTGCCCAATGAATAAGTACCTACATCATAAATATGCACACATAAAAATCGTTATCAGTACTAATTAGAGTAGCAACCTTGTTGGCAGACTCAACAGAAAAGGAAAGGAGATTTGCTTAGGTGACAGCATAACATCTGATGCCAAAACAAAAATGGATGAACAAACGTTGGCACAGAAAACCGCCTGTGAAATCAGATGAGTTTAAAATTTATAAATAAATAAATAAAACTGTTACATTTGGTTGTCCCTAAATAGAATGAAAGCTAATACACACAGCTTGCTGCTTCCTTGCTGGTTTGCATGGCTTAGAATAAAACAAGGGAAAATGCCTGCAAATAATATAATAAGACACAGTTAAACCTATGCTTTAAGATGACTGTATTTCATTTTTTTGTATGGCTTTATGCTTTTTTCTATGAAACTGTATACTTTCAGGCATAAGCAAAAGTCAGTGTTATTTTTGTGTTTTGTTAGATATTTTGATAACAACAGATGTGGATTGTTTTCACTACTACTTGCAGCTTAGGAATTATTACTTTGATATTATTCCTAAAGTAGATGTAAAACTTTTCTGGGCTTTATATACATATTTCTTACTACAATGCTATTTCCAACTATTTGTTACCCTTTGAAAAATACACCGATACATAAAAGGAAATATTCTGAATGAAATTAAATATACACCTTTCTAGAAACATATTCCTCTTCAATAAGATATTTTTTATGCAGGAGTCAGGAAGTGACATAAAAGTTACAGGAAGTGAATTTAACTCAAAGCTTTAACCCTTCACGATTTCATCACAATATGGTCTTTATGGCAAGAATAGTAACATAAAACTTTAAACAATGATTCACACTTCAGCCATTTAGTGCTTTTGCTTTTTGTTCAAAAATGTCATAACGTAGCATGAAACCAATTTTGCATACAGCTTTTTAAAAGACCATAAAATTTATCCTCAGGTCAGTAGCATTAAAAAAAAAAAAAAACCAACCCAAAACCCCAAAACTTAAACAAGGAAGATCCAAAACAGCCAAGAGCGTTTTATAGCTTATCTTCAAACTGGACATCAGCCAAGAAGCTTGTGTAAACTCTCTTGTTAGGTCATTCCTTGTGCTACATGCTCATCCCCAAGAAAGCAAGTATTTGAGAGTTCCAAGTTCTGGCGCACTTCTGTGAAGTATAACATGAAGTTGTAAGGTATAATGAAGACCTACAGGAGACTATTAGCACAGATTTTTTTAGGACCTAACAAATATTTTTTAATATTCATTTTGTCATAAATGCCATATACCAAGGTCAGTGAAGAAGGAGAGGGAGGAGGTGCTCCAGGCACTGGAGCAGAGATTTCCCTGCAGCTCATGGTCTTCACCAGGGGGAGGCAGGCTGTCCCCCCGCAGCGCAATGGAGGTTAATGGTGGAGCAGATATCCACCCGCAGCCTGTGGGAAGGACCCACGTTGGAAGAGTTCGTGGAGGACTGTCTCCCATGGGAGGGACCCCACGCTGGAGCAGGGGAAGAGTGTGAGGAGTCCTCCCCTTGAGGGGGGGGTGGCAGAGACAGTGTGTGATGAACTGACTGAAACCCCCATTCCCTGTCCCCCTGCACCTCTTGGTGGGAGGAGGTAGGAAAAATTGGGAGTGAAGTTGAGCCTGGGAAGAAGGAAGGGGTAGGGGGAAGGGCTTTTAAGATTTGGGTTTATTTCTCATTACCCTACTCAGTTTTGATTGGTAATAAATTAAACTGATTTTCCCCAAGTGGAGCCCGTTTTGCCCGTGATGGTAAAGGCTGAGTGATCTCTCCCTCTCCTTATCTCAACCCATGCGCTTTTCATTGTGTTTTCTCTCCCCTGTCCAGCTGAGAAGGCAAGTGATAGAGCAGCTCTGGTGGGCACTTGGCATCTAGCCAGGGCCAACCCACCACAATTATATAAAAATTTTAACATACTATGGCCCTTGATTAGTTTTGTCTTTTAAGTAATAATAATAAAAAAAAAAGGTAAATTTCTTTAAATGTAGGTCTTGGGACAGCTGAGTACAATATACAGTGGACGCAAGGAGACTATGATGACAGTTTTCTAGGTTTCATCGTGAATAAAAGAACACTCCTTATTTTTCAAAAATTGGCATAACTTAAATGAGTCAAAAAATGTAAAATTTAACACTAAACTGTGAAAGCTGTAAGATAATGCATGGGACATCACTCACTATTAACGGGTTTCCTACAGGAAAAAAATGTGAGTAGGAAGAAGCTGATAACAGAAAATTCCTTCTATAGGTATTATACAATAGCTTGTAAACTGTAAAGGCTGTGTAGTCTAACAGCACCTACACACAGCAAGCTCTAGAGATAATCACCTCTATTCCATCTCTATCATCAAGGCCTTTTGTGAATTTCGGCCAATCACTTATCTGTGTTCATCACTACGATGGAGATATTAATTGCAGAATGAATATATTTCACCTTCAATTTGCAAATTGCTCATGCAAAGCTTACAGTTTCCTTGCATTTCTTCTGCATAATTAATCATTCAACTTCTCTCCTGACAAATTTTTTTCCACTGAAACGTATGCAATGCTGGCTAATTTTGTCTGAAATGTATATGATAGTGTGTTTTTTTCCCGTAATTGGGTAAGTCTAGCTTTTAACCAATTAAACTTTTGTTACCAGCCACACATATCCACAAATTCCTAATTGCCTTCCACCAAATACTGGCAGAAATATAATAGGAAATAACTCCTTGGTTGTCATTAAAGAACATGAAATAACTTCAGTAGATAGTACCAAATAGTATTTATTCATTTTTTATTGATCATCTTTCTCAAGAACTGTAAGAAGTGTCATGATAATGTTTGTACCATGTTATCAGAAAGCAATTGGATGTTAACAGTAATAGCAATAAAAAATAATGATTTACAATGAGTATATGCTTTCTCCAAGCGGTATTAAAATGCATACTATTTTTATAAGAAAGTTTTGAGATTTTTGTTTTATTTGGAGCTGGAAGAACAATTCTAAGGTTTGCAGTAAATTTGACAAATTTGAAAGGTCACCACCCCCATTGAAAAGTCAAAAGATTTTCCCCAGCACCCAGGAATGTTTCCAGAACAACCTTTTACTCCACAGTGAGAATCTAAGCAGAGAGATGGAAACAGTGCCTGCAGAGAGCAGCAGTTAACTTTTCACTGTGTCAGGAAACATACAGGTAGGAAATACTGGCCAAAATTTTAAAAAATCAAAACAAAACATTCTAATCTACAAAGTTGAGGTCACTGCAAAGTTAGGATTAGAAAAACCTGCTATGGATCACCAGAAAGACAAAAAGAAATCCAAAATAAGACAACTGTTGTGTTCATTAGGGACATGCTGCTTTTCTCAAAATTGCATTCTTTCCGGTCAGGCTAACAGAAAGTCAGGTTTTCCAGAGAAAGCAATATGTTTTGTTGGTCTAACTTTCACAGCATACAGGCAAGGTACAATTATGTTATTTCATAACAGCATGCTACATTTCAAAGGCGTTTTGGATTTAAATCCCTATTTCTCACTTTAAGTCTTTGCAGATATAAACCACAGAAATTAATCTTGTTAAAATACCCAGAATATCAAAAGCAACACTCTTAGATTACAGTCATATTGTGAAGTTTCTGTCCTTTTAAAAATCAGTATTTTTTACTTTCAAGATATAAATTAGAAATGTCCCTTCAGATTCTGAGAAAATAACAACTGAGAGATGCAAGAACATTGTGTTTTATTAAAAGATGACAGGTATTGCTACAGAGTTAGCCTTGTAGGCTAATCTCTGTCATATGACAGAGATATGACATTTAGGTCATGCACCTACTGACTTTCCTTCTGATATGCTGAGAACATACACATAAGTGAATAGCCATATTAAGATCTACTTTGTCTCATTGTTCAGTTTTCTGTGCATCTCTAATGTAGTATATTTTTTTAAAATAAAACCCTTTACTTTTCTTAGAAAATTTCAAAAAGGAACCTTGAACGTACCGTGATGGAAAGCAAAGTTAAACTACTTCATTTTAACAGTAATTTATGCAGCATTTTTAATGATTTCAAAATGTATCTATCTCAGCCTTATTTGTAAACTTTGAAATTTGCATTTAGCTTTATTTTCAAGCTAGAAATCAGACTTTAACATTATTTGTCTTTGAATAGGGCTTCACAAAACCAGCTGCAAGCTAATCCTTAAGAAAGGCTATTTCATTATCTACTTACCATGAGTATGAGCAGCTCTATTCCATGGATTAGTTAATTTCTGAAGAACCACCATCCAGTCTCTGCTTCAAAACTTCTGTTGGATTTGTATTTACCTGTGGAAAAGAAGAGCAAAGAGGGATAAAGAATGAAACTACATTACAAACCATGTATTTGTTAAAACATGAATTAAAAAAATAGAGGATTTCTATTCCAAGCAAGTGTGCAGAAATCATTCCATCTCTCTCTAGCAATGCATAAGCAAATCAGCAAGTAACCAGGGAACACACGCTTATTTCTTGTGCGTGAGTGAATGAACGATTCAGGACAATGTCACAGTGTTTCTAATTCTAGTTGCAGTTACTTTTCATGTGAATCACAATCAAGAGAGCTTCTACATGGCAAAAGAACTTATAAAATTATTTGGGTTAAACTATTACAGTTGTGACATTTTCTGTAACAGTAAGACTCCAATTACTATTCCCAGAGCCCCAAGTTACTAGTCAGCCATACAGGATACCTGCATGCATATACAATAGGTTAGGGCTAGGTTACATATGCCCCAAAGCCTCTTCTTCCATTTCAGATTAAGGTGAAAAAAGTGTTAATATGGATACGTATTTGTTACACCAGTGTGTTCTACAGAAAACCGATACAGACACTGTATCTCATATTTTCTGGTTAAGAGGATGTATCCTGTGTTTTTCTCCTCTCAAGAATGGAAGAGGAAGCAAGTGTCTGTGAGAGTGACCATGATTTTTTTTTAAAACTCTTATTAGGTTTTGTTTTTATCCCTCTCTTACCACTTAACTGAAAGAGTGGGGGATTAAAAAAAATATTGGGTCAGGATGATTATGTATGCAACAGTAACTAATTTCTAGCTTAAAAACTGAACCAAACCAGGAGGTAGTAAGGAACTGAAGATAAGTACACACTTACAGTGCATCTTGAAATGCACTCTCATCTTGAGATGAAAACACTCACAGCTTTTCAACAACCAAAAAGATACTTTGGACTAAAGTAAACCTTTTGGGTGAGTGACAAGGTTGAAGGTAAAATAAAGTATCTGAATAAGTTGTACTTCTTTTAATCAAAGAAAACTTGGCTAGGTGCATACACAATTTGTCTTAAACTGTTTAGAGGAGATTTGACACCATTTTTCAAGTTATTTCTCTACTCTTTTCAAGTCATTTAGATACATTTGCACACATCACATTTTGTGCTATGTATTATTTTGGCAGTTTACAGAAGAAATCACAGTAATGCACAAGTTCTTACAAAGGTTCTATTTCATGATACATTAAAAAATGTATATGCATAAAGATGGTTATATACATACCTACACATATGATCTACGAAATTTCATGTGGAAAAATGTTACATTACTATACATATAATAAAACATCCCTATTACTGTCAGCGTATTTTGGGATGGAGGAGTGGGAATCTGTATGATCTGCATATCAGGTTAAAATAAACAAATAAAACCCTACAGGAATTAGAGATACAGAGGTTATGCAAAAGGTGATTAATACTGAAACATTCTTAATCCAGGAGAAAATATTAGCCTAAGCATCAAAAACGAAGGGGAGAGTGAGGCACCTAGCAGCCAATGCAGTGGGAGTGTCTACCTCTAACTGCCACAAGAGATGCTGACCGAAACTTTTCTTGGTGTTATGACATTTGCATCATATCTCCTGATGAACATTTTCTTGTATCTAACGAAAGGTCGGTGAGTGCACACTAAATCTTTAGTATAATTTAGCTTAAAAAGTCAACCAACAAGAAGAAACAAATGCACTGGAAATTAGCCTCCTACAAACTCATGTCTTCCACCAACTCAGAGAACTTTTTCTTTTTTTTTAAAAAGGGGTTTTTTATTTACTTGATCCTTATAAATATCTAGACATCTAGAGGTCTTCAGTTTGTTGGCTCTCTGAAACCAAGTTTTCCCACTAATCATAAGTCATTCATAGCCCATGAACATCTTATTTTACTTCAGCTCTGAGGTTAAATTCCAAACAGAATGAATGACCGAAAGAAAAAACTATATTCTCTCCCTTGACAGATGCACAATTTTACTTAAGGGGCATTAACAAGTCACAAGATCTTGAATACTTATTTCAGTCTACTTTAGCAGAATGAGCCATTAATTATAAAAAGCTTTAATGTTATTACAACAACTGAGATGAAGTAGGGAGGCGGCACCTACATCGTTTGTCAATTTGGTTTACCAATTTAGGAAACCCACTTATTCCAGAAAGAAACATAGCACCTTGTTGGGCGGGGGGGACAAAAAAAAAAAAAAATCTACAAAACACAATTTACAGGAGGTATTCTTAGGGTATCCATTCAATAATGGCTGAAAAAGATTCAAGGATTTGGCTGCCTAGGAGACATCTTCAAACTGATAACACTAGCATGCCAGTTTATTTTTCAAGGTGAATTTTTGGTAAATATATAACAGTAATATAATAGTTAAATAAAAGCTGAATAGGTTAGGACACTGGTATACCCCACCAGCCCTTACTTGTTGCTAACCATTGCCTGAATTTGTACAGCATAATGTTAGGTTACCATCCACAGTAGAGAGGGTATTGATATTAAAGTGGCATTAATGATCATGTGCAATGAGACAAAGATGATATTTGAACCTTGGTTACATTATTAAAAAAGATCAAAAGGATATTTCACCTCTCCCACAGGCAAAACTTGGTTTAATTTATTCAAAGATGAAATTTTTAGAGTGGGACATAATTTATCAAAAGTCATCAAGTCCCTATATTTGAAAACAGTACCTTTTTCACTAGGACAGCAATAATTTTTTTGTTCTGTTCTGTTGTGGGGTTTTTTTGGTTGGGCTGTTTTTGAATTACAAAATTACTGCATTTAAACTATTGATATATGCCATTTCAGTATGACCTCTTCATTTAAATTTTTGTTACTTTTGTTACTGCTCCCCAAAAGTCCAATACTATACATCTTAATAACCATCTGATTATTTTTGTTTTCTGAGAATATTTACTAGTGACATGGAATAAGAATACTCACAGCTATCTGTTGTTTAATCAGTGACTATCTTCAGTATCCATATTAAATAGTTGTTTATAGTCTATTTCGGCTAATCATTGGTTCCTGTAACTGAAAGCTGCCTGGAATGGCTGTTGTCAGTGTTCAGCTGCTTTTTCAAACTATTGGTGCACTCTAGGACATTTAAAGTCCCTTGAAACACATATTCTAGAGTTTAGAGAAAAAAATACAAGACTGAAATAAAACTGATACCAGCAAGTTATTCATATATGTAATAATCCAGAATCTCTCACCCTGTAACCAAAAAGAAAAATATTTATACTGTTACCGGCACTTTCTCTTCCCTCACCCTTCCTTTTTCAAACTAGAAATATCTGCGCACATCAGAGCTACTGTACGTTGCTCAAAATAAGAAGAAAAGGAAAATGTGCCACAATGGGAAGCTGATACCTACCAAACCAGGGTTATCAGATAGTTGTCAGAGGGTAAATAAGCCTATGGGAAAACTATATTTTCATTTACTGTACAGCTTTGACTCTTGGCTTGCTAAGCTTTCCATTATTCTCAGTCAGATATCTAGTTAGTGTATGTCACCTCCATTTTTGTCCGCATTTGGCAACAAGAGACTCAAAGAGAAAGAGCTACCAACCCAGAAGAGCTGTAAAGCTCCCTAAACGTGATTTCTCAACATTAACTGTACCGCTCTGCATTGCAGAAGGTAAAGCAATTTTCTGAATTATACCAACCATCCCAAAGAGATGCTGTGGCAAAGCTGATCGGAGCTGGCATTAAGTAGGAAGGAAATAAGCCAGAACAGTTTAATCTCTCCAAGGTTCACTCCACTCTGAATTCCTTCTCTGCACCCCTACACTGTCAGCTGCTGTCTGCCACCCCCAACGTCCCATCGCCACTGCACGTGTGGATACCCCAAGGCCAGAATGCTTTTAAAACTCAGGTTTTTCTCTTTGTCCCTTGACCGACCTCTACTTCTCTAGTTAAAGTGACTGCTACTCTTACAGGCTTTATGACTCCTTTTGCAAGTCTCCTATTCTCCTTTCGCTGACTGAACACCTGACCTTTTCTGAGAGGAAACTGAAGTGAAAACTTCTCATTTCCTGACCTGCTTCATCTTCCTCCTCCCTACAGACACATGAGTTTCTCATCAGTTTTAATCCTTTAAGCTTCCCAGTGATCCTCTTGATCTCATTTACTTCTGGTCTCAAACTTTCCTCCACATTTTATCACCTCATACTTTCTTTTGTGTATTTATTCACAACACATATATGCATAAATTTACCTCACTTAAGTCTCTTCAGTTATCACTCCATCCTCTTTTTGGTTTATACACTCCCAGACTTACTTTATTTAGTGAAACAGATCTTCCTAGAAACGTGTAAATTCTTCATTAACAAAAATTATAATAAATTTCAGTATTAGCTATAGTAAAAAAAGAAAAAAAATAGTAACTTCCTTCTGACTTAAGTTAGAGTGTTGTTAATTCCTTACCTAACTTATCCTGGAAAGGCATTGTAAAAATGTTTAATTGTCTTGTTCACCTTGTGCATTTGGAAAGGCACATTAAATAATGCTGTTTAACAAGTACACTTTTAAACAGTGCATCACATAAAAATTTTCTCCATTGTATTATATACAATTTTTACAAGGAACATTACAATAGCATCAGTGTTTGTCTCCTCTGTTAGCAAGAATATGACACTCTATTTTATATCTACATGATTTACACAGCTCAGCTGAAATGCCTGTTCAATATTGTAAACCAAACAATTTAATCACCCAGCACATACATACATTTTCTAGAAATTGAAGATTTTCCCCTTACACATAGGGTTATCAGATAATTGCTTAAATTTTACACAGTAAGCTAATAAGGAAAATGCAAGGTCACAGTAAAAATATTGCAGAAGTGCTGAGTCATCCACAAAGGCCAGGGAAGAAAAAATCCCATACCAACAAAATGACCAATTTGTTGATTGTATTTCACCGAATTTCTGAAAATAAAGCCAGTCATTTAAGTTTTGTTGAATTTTTTTATTTTGCTGTGCTGAGTTCATTTTCGAAATCTTTGTCTTTATAACTCCAGTTACTAAGAAAACCTTGTTCTCTTGTGAAAAAGTCATTCTAATCTCAGGGCAAGAGGAATAAAAAGAAATCCAAAGCAACAAATACAAATGCAAGTGTTCCACAGACAATTTTTTTTTTATATAGAAGTCAGTGTAAAAAAAAAAAAAAAAAAATCAAAAATCAAAAATAAGAAAGAGAAAAGTTACAA
>VZTL01009432.1:33822-44852 GCA_013400535.1 Scopus umbretta
CCCATAAAAAAAAAAAAAAAAACAAGGAATTTTTTTTTTTTTTTGAAAAAAAAAAAAAAAAAAAAGAGCGGAAATCTGCCTTGAATCAAACTTGCAAAACTTTGGAAGATACATATTATGAACACAGGAAGGAAATCATCTAACCACTTACAAAGCACTGAGCAATTATTCAAGCCCTTTCAATCAGGCATTCATTTTCTAATAACAGACTAATTTTACTGCAAATTCAAACCACAAACTAAAATTTCTTTTAGAATTTACAGTGCCAAATGTCATACTAATGCAGCACCAGCACAATAACACTTTTAGTGACACACAGGTACAGATTAAGGGACTCGCAATGGCATCCCATGTCACGCATGGATCTGAAGCAGAGCTCCCTGTATCTCTGCCTTAAATTAAAATATCCAGAGATACCCAAGTACTTTTAACCCTTTATATTGTTTTATTGAAATATACCCTGGAATTGTGGAACTGTTTAAGTAGAGAAGATTCAACTCTGCTGAATGAGGCAAATAAAAGGTTTGGAAAACAGACCTCGAGCTCGTTTCAGCACAATTCAATGTAGCTGCATGTCTACTGTAACTGCTGAACAAGCAAATGCCATCCTTCACTAGAATGCACAAATTAAAGAATACTAGGCAGAAGGAAAAAAGAAACAAAACCACAACCTAGAGGAACTAAAACCTGCCGAAACCAAAAAGTAATTTCTGGAACTCAAAGGGAGGAACATTAACAAATAGGAGAAACGCTGTGATTTTTTTTTTTTTTTAACAGTATATTGAATCTCCAAAATGAAGTACCTAAGGTAGTTATCTCAAACCATTTTATAAGGATAATTTAAAAATATGGTTTCTAATTCATACTGTGATATTTTATTAGCTAACCAAATGCATTACAGCATTCAGTATTTCTGTCTTTGAATAAACCTAATCTAAAATATGTGAAAGAAACGTAAGCATTTCAGATAGTTCTAAGTATCTGAGGTAAAGATTTGGATGGAAACCATTTTAAGTAAAAAAACATTAATGACACATTTGTTCACTATTATGATGCAATAAATTGAAAACCAGGAAGGTACAGCAGATAACCTGGGGAGAGATGACAGAGAAGAGAATTAAGAGGAAGAGTTTAAATATTTTTAAGCTTACAACAACAGTAATAATTTTTAGAATCTTTATTAAAATCTCCATTTCTAGCCAATATATCTTCCAGAAACCATTCTGAATTTGGAAAATGGAAAAATTATCTACAGGTATATTTTACTTCCTTAAAGAAGCAGGAAAATTTGCTCTTGAAGAGAGAAGTTTCCTTCTCCTGTAAGGAAGTAAATAATGTTAATACTAGATAATGCTACTAATAATTCACTAAGAGGTAAATTTCCCTTTTCTGCTCTTCCTTACCTAACTTTCATTATATATAGGAATATATATAAAAGTATGTACGAGTTCTACATACATATATACAAAAATATATATGAAAAAGGTCCAGGGAAACTGATCTACTGGTCCACTCTAGGTATGTAAAGTACTATAAGCAGCTAACAATAAAATCCCTTTGAAAAGGTATATTATTTGCTCTAAAATCTTCTGACAGCTGTACTAGTTTTTTGTCGCTATGAGATAGACATTTGCACTTTGCTGTTCATCTTTTTTTTTTCTCTCCAGCAGATGCAATACTCTTAAGAAATAGAAATACTTTAACATAATAAAAATATAGCAATGTTTTTTCTGTCTGGTCATCATTTAGCAATTTTCTTTAAATGACCAAGAATAGCATTGTGCCAGCCAAACAGTGTCCTTAAGTTAATGGCTGTAAAAATATGAAATGCTATGCTGACACTGTTACATTAGAATTTGCTGCAAAATTTTCTAGTGCATTTTTATGTGTTGCTCTAAGATTAATTTGTCTAACAAAAAGAAAAACAAAACCCAACAGGCGAAAGTAATTTTTGAGATTAAAAAAACTCTATCACAGCTGGATGTGTGCATGGCAAGATCCAGTGGCTGCATTTTTAAATTTTTTTTTTTTAGTGGTCAATTTAGTTAGGCAATGCAAAATCTACGAAAGACATTGGTAAGATCCCTATACCTCTTCAATTTTTGTATTCATTTTTGATGCCTTTTAAAAAGGTAGCTTAAGGTTTATTAAAGCCTAAAGACAGAAATGAGGTTCCCCCATGTGATTATATTAGCTGATCGCAGTGGTCACTTGTGACTTTCATAATTTATTAATTTCCTATTCCAGGTCTTGATAGTGTTTTTCTCTGTGTAGCCAAATACAAGTGCTATTTTGAGTTTTCTCCATCTCCACTTTCTGTGACAGAGAACATTCAAATGAAAAAGTCTTTCATGTAGATGATGACGTCCACCTTTAAAGTTAGTAGACATATAACGCTAACAGAAGTGGACGTCCAGTTCAGAAACAACAGGCACTTACAAGACCACATCTGGAAACTATATCCAGTTTCGGACTCCCCAGCACAAGAAAGAGAATGCACTGGAGCGATTCCCGCAGAGGGCCACATGGTTGAGGAAAAGACTTGCTCGGCCTTCAGAGGAACTGTAAGGGGGATTTAGTTGCTATCTACATCTACCTTGAAGGAAGACGCGGTGAGTTCACCGTGACCAATGGCCAGATGCCCACCCAGCCGCTCTCTCACTCCCCCTTTTCAACAGGGGAGAAAAAAGGATGAAAAAGCTTATGTGTTGAGATAAAGACAGAGACATCACTTACCAATTACCATTACAGGGCGGAAATTAATGTAAATTATCGCCAATTAAAATAGATTTGAATAGTGAAAAAATTCACACACCACCTTTGCTCACTTCCTCCCCCATCTTTTTTCCCAGGCTCACCTTCACTCCTTCATCCCTGACTCCTCTACCTCCTCNCTACCAACACCTCCCATCAGTAAACCCAGCTGTGAAGTCTCCATTCCTTAAAGCTCAGGTGGCTGAGGCCCTGTGCAACCTGATCTGTTGGATCTACTGGGAGCACAGATTGGGCTGGTAGGTCTCTAGAGGTCTTGCAAACAAACAAGTTTCAGGTCAGCATATTTATTGACAGTTTATGCAAACCAGTTTTGGAATGCCGCCTTGGAGCCGTTAATAACACTAAAAATAATGATATGAAACAAATCATTGAATGTTCAGCACACTTCTGGCAAACTCGGGGTGTGGGAACAACCGTCAGGTACCACTTTTGAAGAATCCAACATTCTTCTCTTGTTTGTAGATGTAAAGCTCCCACTGAAGTATCAGTAGGAAATATATATGTCAGATTCTACACCAATAAGTTGATGTGTGCAACTAGGTGAATTTTCAGAAGGGAGTCTATCGCCTGCCTTGTCTAGGTTAGACACGTCCTGCAGGAAACTCGCAGTTACTAGTGCCAATGTAGCTCCTTTTCTTTGAACTGACTTAAACCATCAGCGGTCTGAATAAAACAGGCAAAGTGAGTTAATACTTTCTGTCCCGTAGCAGCTTCAAGCGGCACTGTTTTGAAACCACATGTAGCCTTCTAAAGTAGCAATGTTTCTTTTTTAACAAGAGTGTATAGCGAAATTTTTCGTAATAGTAGTATGAATTGTGCTGATGACTTACAGCTTTACACTCCTGCATAGCACAAAGGTGAACTGAAAACCGCTATCAGTCAAACAAAATATACAACGGCACCTCCTGGTTTGAATCTCTGTGAATTGTGATATCCATGGTGCTGGATTAACACTGGAGTACACAAAATCTCATTAAACTTCATGAATTTTGGCCACATAAATCAAACCTTCAGGTAATAATAAGACCAAAATACGTTTGTCCTGGTTTCAGCTGTTTACACCAGTCAAGGACTTTTCAGCTTCCTATGCTCTGCCAGGTGCACAAGAAGCTGGGAGGGAATGCAGGCAGGACAGCTGATCCCAAATAGCCTCAGGGCTATTCCATACCACCTGATGTCAAGCTCAGTATAGAAACTGGGGGAGTTGGCTGGGGGAAGGAGTGATTGCTGCTTGGGGATGGGCTGGGTGTTGGGTGGTGAGCAAATATATTGTATATCACTTGTTTTGTATATTCTGTTATTATTGTTATTTTCTCTTTCTCTGCTGTCCTATTAAACTGCCTTCACCTCAACCCACGGGTTTTAGGGTTTGTTGTTTCTTTTTTTTTCTCCCTGGTTCTCTCCCCCATTCCACTGGGGTAGGGGGAGAGTGAGCGAGCAGCTGTGTGGTGCTTGGTTGCTGATTGGAGTTAAACCACAACAACGTTCTTGTGGGTAATGGCCATTAATGCATCCTATGGCCTCGGAGATAATCTCCCCGCTGACCCACACCTTCCCATGTGAATGTTTCACTTAGACACTTCTTTCTAAACTAAGAGCTATTGCGTTGATTTCTGAAAGGACTATGCAGAGACCAAATACAATACCTTTCTGTGTTTATAGCAAAATCAAACCCCTTTAAAATTAAGAAGAGAATATAATTTTATATTTTATTTGTAGCTTGCAAAAAAAACCCTGAAAACACCCCACGTGAAAAACAAAATTGAAGAGAAAGCATTTTAAGTGGTTAGATAAGGTAACTCATAACTAGACAAGATAAGATGGCAACTGTGATTATGCTGCGGAAAGGAAGCCTGAAAATAAAGCTAAGTTTCTCAATGTTATTTCATAGCAGAAAAATAACAAACTAAAACTGCAGTGTCACTATCTAATCTGTTTAGCCTTCAAACCCTGATAGAAATCAGATTTTACATCACACAATACGATACACATGTGAAAGGAAAAGAAAAAAAGGAAAAAAGACCCAGCCCACAAACACACATTCTGAAAATAAGACAACTATACAAATCTCAATGGTTCTGACAGCATAGGCAGTATTTAACTTGGAAATACTACTCACAATTAAAATGCAAGTTGAATTTGCAAAGGTAATCAAATTAGAAAGATGGGAATTAATTAAGTTCTGGCAATGAGAAACCAGAATTTTCTCATGATAAGCCAGGCAAGACTTTACTTAATCAAATGTTACAGTGACATTGGTAATATTGATCTTGTTGCCCAACTACCTTACTGAATGTTAGGTTTAAAGGAGAAAAGTCAGATGATCAAACCAGTTGAAAATGTTAAAAGAGGGCATTATCTGGACATTGAAAGAATTTACGCATGTCAGGTTCTAATAATTTTTAAGTGTTCTAGTGGCATTTTAGTTTTAGAGACTTGCAAAGTCTAATTTCTATCTTCCAAAGTGTCATCAGTCCTCATCCCCTTCACAAAGATATTAAATGTCTTTATTGGTAAGCTAGTTTTTCTGCTGCCTCCATTGTCTCTCAATATTTCCCTCGTTATTTCCTTATTACTCTTCTTTCTTTCCCATTTCTTTTAAATCACCGATCCCTCATCTCGTCTGGTGAAAGAAAATAAAAAAATCTTCTCACACCTTTTGTATCCTTTGTCTATCTTACCTTCCACAGTTTTGAAAAACCTTCCACTTGGCTTACCTCGTAGATACTTTCAATTCTCTCTTGTCACATTTCTGTCCCATCTGATTAGGTCGCTCTTGGTTTCAGGCCATATTTCCCTCTTAACAGCCCAGAAAGTTCAATTCTCAGTAGTCTGACTCCTTTCCCCACACTTCTAAAGTTAAAAACAGTTTCAAACTGCAGTTGTTTTTCCTACTTTTATAGGGATGATTTTTCATGCAAATCATTTCAGACTTTTTTTTCACTTCAAGGTCCTTAAATTAATGACATGGTTATGATGAAAACTCTGAAACTATTAGTATTTCTATGGAGCAGGCAATACATATTCAGGCAATTCCTGTGCTTCTACAATTTTTGGCTAGGACCTTTCATATGTATACAGTACTGAGTGTCAGTGTACAATGTACACACCTGAAATCTTTTTCTCCAAAATTATCTGTAAGCACACTTGCAACTCTGCTAATATTAATGCTTTGACACTACCTTTCCTGAAATACTCATTAATGTTTTTCTCTTTTAAGGCAGATCCACCCACAACATTTAATTAAAAAAAAAAAAAAAGAAGTTACATTTAGTTTTTAGTCCCCTTATATTCAGAGATCCTGGACAGGGGCAAAAAATTTTTCAGCTGAGTTTTGAAATTAATCTAAGGCAAAGACAAAGAGAAAACTGTGTTAGGCAGCAGGAAATGTAGAACAGTGGGCTCTTTCACCAATGACACAATGCAGGAGGAGACTAGTACTGAGTGAATCTCTGTAAACTGTTGCGAAGGAGGTGGTTCACAATTACATTAAATAATCAAGTGTTTTGTAATTAAGTTTATATGAAATGTTTTAACAGAAGACAGTGTAGCAGCAACCCACTGAATTAATAACGGTTTCTAAAAATATAAACAACTTCTATTGACAGTATCTTTCAAAACACTTAATGAATCTTAATGAATTAGGCATGTTCATCTACTCTTGTGATAAAGTTTTTAAATGATACTTAGGACACTTTAAAAGAATTAATAAAAAAAGAAACTCTTTTCATCTTTACACAAACAAAACTACTTTTTTTTTTTTTTTAACTCATCAGGTTGCAACAGACCTAATGCACAGACCACAAAGTTACAAGAAACTAGAAGTTAGAGGTCTATAAGGAGCCAATTAATTTCATGCAAGCAAACAAAAGCTGTTTGGCTTGTTTTTTTCAGCTGTCATCTTTATTTTGATCAGAAATTAGGTTGAGATGTACATAACAGGCCTGATTCTTTTCCTTTCCATGCCTTTTCTCTTAAAAAAATAATGAATACAATTCAGTTAAAAAAAAAAAGAAAAAAGGGAACAACTATAATCTAAATTGCCATAAAGGAACAAAAACTTAATGTAATCTATTTTATTATATATACTTCTGTACTTTTTTCAAAATGTGTCCTAGATATATGGCAACAGTGAAAATGAGCTGAGAATATTTGGTATCTGTGGATGGCACTTTGAAAGCATGTTATGACTATAGTTCAAGAAGTATTTCCTCGCTGTGATGATCCAAATATTATTTCTGAATTGTTAGAAATTGCTGTAGCATTATTGCTCTGGTTTCAGCTGAGATAGAGTTCATTTTTTTTTCAAGTAGCTGGCATAGTGCTGTGTTTCGGATTTCGGATGAGAACAATGCTGATAACGTGCTGATGGTTTAGTTGTTGCTCAGTAGTTCTTACACTAGTCAAGGACTTTTCAGCTTCCCATATTCTACCAACTGAGAAGGCTGGAGATGCACAAGAAGCTGGGAGGAGGCACAGCGAGGACAGCTGACCCAAACTGGCCACAGGGCTATTCCATACCATATGATGATCGGTCTGTTGGTGGAATTTGGGAGGGAGCGGGCCAGGGGGCTGCTGCTCAGGCACTGGCTGGGCATCGGTCTGTTGGTGGTGAGCAACTGTTTTCCATTTGCATCACTTCTCTTTCTTGGGTTTTATTTCTGTCTCTTTTTGTTATTTTCCTTTTCCTTACAAGTCAGTAGTAGTATATTATTTTATTTCAAATATTACACTGTTCTTGTCTCAACCCACAAGTGTTCTCACTTTTACTCTTCTGATTCTCTCCTCCATCCCACTGGGGGTGTGGGGAGCGAGCTCTTGCTCACTGTGTGGTGTGTGTGCTGTGTGGTGCTTAGTTGCCAGCTGGGGTTAAACCATGACAATTATCAATTACATTTCTTAAATGTACTAGCTGAAAAGCCACAAATTATCTGCTAAAATATTCTCTGATGACCCATGAAGACACATCTGCGGATTTAGTTGATGAGTTAATGTGGGTGTTTTTGAAGAATGGATATGTTAAGACAGGAGAGGGACCTTAACATAAGCAACATAGCCAGTCACCTGAGGCAACAAAATAACCCTACACTGGTGCTTACTTTGCCCATGATGTGACTCTGGAAACCCAAATGGTTGCAGCTCTTGCCTCCAGTAAAGGACAAACCTGTCTGGTGATGGCCACTCATGAGTGGAGGTGATCATTTCTAACATTAGTACTTGCCGTGTCCATCCTACCAGCAGTAACAGAAACAGGGATTCCCATCCCTCTCCATTCCTCTTAATTTCTTGTGAATAAGGTAATAAGACTCTGTCATATCACCCTGGAGCAATGAATTTCAATTCTGGCCACACTGCTAAGCAGCCTTCATTAACCCCATCCCTGCAGCACTCATCTCTGATTTTGTACAAAAACGAACTCAAACATAACACTAAAGCCTTTGCCTTTTAATTCTGCTTTCATTTTTATAATTGCCTGTCATAATTGCTAGTGTAACAGCTACTATTTCTTGCAATAGTAACAGAGAAAAGAAGCAGTAAGAGGAAAATTCTTTCAAAATAAGGTTTCTGAATTTCAAGCAAATTATGCCAGCTTTGTAACCTAGGAGAGGCAATCCTCTCCAGGGCAGGCTCACATTCTGATTACAAAGCTTTAAGGAGTTTGTGGTATTGGAAGAATCCTCCTGAAAGCTGACTTCAATAAAAACTTTTACTACTTATCACTGAAAGGGAACTTACTAATAGCACTGTGACAATGCAATAAATATTCTGTTCTGTGTGTGGCTAAGAAAATTAAAAACCAACATGTTATAAGTTGGCCAGATCCCTGAACTGATTTTGCTCTTACTAATCAGTATTTCTCTATTCAATATTGTACAAAAAAAATATTTGAAATATTTCCACTGAATTGTTTTTGTAGTTTCCAGGTAGGGAGTGAAATCCTGCTTAGCAAGAAAAACTTCCTTTTGGAATAGACGTGTGAGCGTTTGTAAGGGAGAAGACCTTGAAAACAGTAGTGAACATAACAAAAGCACCTTTAGAGGAAAAAAATTATTTTAAACATATTACTGTTGCAATAAGAAGGGTAAAAGATGAGGTCTCCTAAATGCTATATGTATTACTTAACCATTAAAAAAAAATTTCCAATTTTACAAAGAAAATCCATACTTAAAAAGTTAAAGGGAAATATTTTTTCTTTTTTTTTTTAACTATCCACCAAGAGCACAACTGAATGTAACTACCACAATGGATTGCAACATGAGGCACTCTACCAGAAAATTTATTTTAGGAAACACAGCCCTTTTCTAGTCTATTTGTGATATTTCTGCTGTTGTTAGTTTTTTTGGTTTGGGGTTCTTTTTTTTTTTCCCAATTTAAAACTTTAACTTGTGAACAGAAGACTAATATCCAGATTCCCATTCCAATGCCAAAGCTTTTCAGAACCATGCTTTTTTTTCCCCAATCTGTTTCTCCAGCACACTGATCCATACCATGTGCTCTTCCAACATCACCAACTTTACCTTTTGCTTGCCCAGTTTTCTGCCAAAATTTATAAATGCTTTACTCCATCTGTTCGTGACCTCTCCAGTTCAAGTAAGGAAACTGTCATTCCTTTCCTTCATCTCCCTCAGCAATGATAGCCACCGTATCCACTTGCAATTCTACTCTCCCTGCATGTCATGTGTAGCTGGTCTTCAGCTGTGAATTCTTTTGGGTAAGGTGTCTTCACATGAATGTACAGAGTCTCTGTTGGAGGCACACCACAAAGGTACACCTTAAATTTTCTTTCTAGCCAGACTCAGATGTAAATGAGTATCTGACTCTTATACTTGTAAAGTATCATGCCCTTCTTATTTTTAAATTGAGAACTCTGTAATAAATACTGCAATGGCTAAACTACCTAACATATGTAGGTCACATTTATCCTGTGTAATACATACTGAGTAAAGATCATTCCTACCTTGCCCCAAAGTAATGTTGTCCAACCAGCAGGGGATGAAATGCTCATGTACACTAGTTACCTGACACTGTTTCCATAGGGAATTAGAGCACAATAATACAACATTTGCAGAATATGAATAACTAGTCAAGATGCACGATCAAGATGTCAGTACACCCAGGAGTGAAAGGTTAGTGTCTTCTGCCAAGAATAGGGAAGTAGAGATGAAAAATGTTCCACCACTCCTTCCTCTTACAGATTAAAAAAAAAAAAACCACAGGTGTCTCCTTGACATTTTCAAGTTATCCTTTGATTTTAAGGTAACTTGAAAGAGCTCCAGCCCATCAGAACTTTCCTATGCTGATATTTGTTATTAAAAAATGATGAAAGCAAGAAGTGCAGGAAGGTTTCAATCACAGTAGATGTAATTATTTGTAAATAAAATTTTAGATAAGAGAACTGATTAAAAATACTTCCTATTCGTACTCTTTTTGTAAAGAATCTTGTAAAAACAAGTCACCATTTAGCATTTTCTAAAGGAACACCACAGTTCCTGCTTTCAGGTTTTTTATTCGATGAAGTACCCCGCACTTCTGGAATACCTGGCATCTTCTCTGGCTTGTAAGAGAGGCATGGAAATGTTATTTAATTTTTGCTCTTTTTGTTTTGTTTTGTTTTGTTTTTTTAATAGACACTTTCTTCTCCATCTTTTTTTAGGGTATTTACAACAATTAGAAAAGACCGCTAAAAAACACTTGACTGCAGTGGTCGTCATTTTGTCTCAAATTACATTGCACATTTTCAGAATGCTGGGCTGCAATGATAAAGGACCCTTGGATATATAACAGAAGTGTTCCAAGACAAAGGACTTGGGAGAAAACTGCATGTTACTTTTTCCACTTAATAGATAAAAAAATTGAGTGGTTCCATTTTCCATGTGTTAGCATTTCATGTTTGAGAGTTCTTTTTCCTCTGGAATTATACCAGTTCTCATGTGTTAAGAAGTTAAGATTTCACTATGAGACTTTTACCACACTAATAATTTCAGACCTTATGTCTGAATCATCTTTTGTTTACAGCAGGAAGCTAATGCCATGTTCACAAAAAGCCTAAAATAATAGCTGTCAGACTTGTGAAATAGTTTTAGCATAGACAGTATGGAAACTTAATTAGTATACTCTTCTGTTACATATTAAACAGTATGAGAAAGGAGAGAGTCACTAATTTATTTCTTCAGTTAAACCACTGTCTACTACCTTTATCCTACACATTGGCACAAATGTCTTTTTCGGGAGGTAAATTTCTGATTTTTTTTTTT
>VZTL01009433.1:446-38621 GCA_013400535.1 Scopus umbretta
ATAATCTGCAACTTAAAATCGGGCATGTGGAGATAATATCCCTGAGAAGCCTTGTCAGCAGGCAGAAGAGATACTGGTAGAGCCCTGAAATCCTCACAACCAGTGTGCCTCCGGGCACCACGGCCCGGGGAACTCGAATCGGGCCCTTGATCTGGAGCATCTGCCTTCATTAATACTCTGCCCTGCCAGTCTTGGCCAGAAGGCTGAGTTATGATTATAGCTCACGCACAAAAAATTTGCCTCTTCCTAACCCTCAAGACCTGGAACTAGCAGCTGAGTCTGATTTTGGCTCTGCAGCAAGTTTTATCCATCGAAAAGTTGTGTATGTTTTGCACATCTGGTTGTATTTGGGGGTGATATTACCTTTCAGTGCTGCTCAAATCTGTCTGTGCCCATTAGTTACCGGAGTAAATAGCCCCTCCGTCTGCTGAAGTGCACTGTGGGGAACCTGGTGGACATTTTTCATTGAAATATAATTGGTAATTCATTAGCAATCCCACATTTGAAGGCTTAGGACTGAGCATGGCATTAAACCAAGCGACAGGGCAGGTTTCCCTTCTCCTACGATAGTGCCACCAAAGGCAGAAGGTCAGATGGCTCTTATGCTGCCAGGAAAAGTAGTTTGGGTTGAAAAAAAAACCAAAAACCCTTTTAAAAATGCATCTTATCCCAGAACACCAACACACCCTGTGCCACTGAAGGTGAGCGGCCTTGAAACCCTTCCTGGTTTTGTCAGAGCACCAAAGCCCTGCAGAGGTTCCCCAGGAGAAGCTCCCGTGCCCGGCGCAGCGTGGCAGGAGCTGCGCCAGCCCCGGCCCGAGGCCGCGGCCCCTCGGGGGTCACCCCGTGGGCGCCCATGCACTTTGACTTCACTCTTCACTCCGCTTTCCCTTCCCCCTGGGACCGGCGGACCCCACAGCAGACGGCACGTGGAGGGGCAGGGGAGTTTCTATAAGCTGCAGGGAGATGGACTATATATATTTTTTTTTTTCTGGATTTCTGCCTGCATTCTTGCATCTGCTCGCTTTTATTGTCCCACATTCCACAAACTTAAAGCACTTCCATATATAACAGAATTAATCCAGTTCATTGAAAATCGCGATGAAGCTGTTGATACCAAGCGCTTCCGCTCTGCACATCCTCCAATTCCCGATCCTCAGAAATGGCAAATTCAGCGAGCCACCGAGGAGCCAGGGAAGCTTCGGTTACAGCGCTGATTTGCTGCTGGAGGGCAGGGAAGAACTCCAAAGTCTTTTATTGTATGCACTTTTCAGGATGGGTTGTGTCAGCATGGCTCACCTGGCACTACCCAGCCCTGGGGCAGAGCGGAGCCGCGGGGTGGGGACGGGTGGGAGAGCCGCTGCCTTCCTCCGAGCATCGCCGGGGCCAGCGATGCTCAGAGCAGGAGCATCCCACCCGGAGGTGGGCTCAGGAGATGCTGCCAGTGCTCTCTGCCCGGCGGGGAAAGCCAGCAGTCGGGAACCCTCCTGCTCACCAGGGCTCAGTTAGCTGTGGGTGACGATTCCCAGTTGCCTCGGAGAGATTGTTTCCCCGTCTGAAAGAGCAGCCACGGCTTTGAGGCCGCTTGCAGACGCGCAGCCATCCCTACCGTGGCACTGCCTGGCCCAGCTCAATGTGGTTTCTATTACCCCGTCCGGGCAGCTGGAGCTTGGAGGTTAGAGGACTGAAAACTGTGTTATCCTCTAATTGCTATAATGCAGGATATAGCCATGAAATAGGGAGTGAGTCTGTACTCCACCGAATCGTAGGGAATAAATATTCAGAAGACAGCACCGGGATGCTTTTCCCCCTGTGATTCAGATCAACAATAAAATGCAAGCACGAAGATTATTAGAAAAGTCGTACCAAGCAAATCCTGTCTCCGTGGCCGGCGGATACAGCTGAATGATAGAAAAGGCGGTATGAGATCTGTGACTCGGTCCCTGGGCTCGGCTGTGGGACCGCGGGCTTTATGGCCTCTTCTGGGGCTGCTCTCACAAACCAGCCTGCACATTTCTGGCGGCTATTGCCTGCGCGAGCAAACCCTAGTTTGAAAGCTATCGCCGTTTGTTTACTTTCACAAACATCAGGAACACATTGGGAATTATTTGCAAGACAAAAAGAAAAGCCTTCATATATCAAGGACTCAATTCAACAAATAATATGAAAAACCTACTACTACCGGGAAGCCTGCAGAGCCCACGCGGGGATTTCGCACATGCCGGAGCCGACGCTGCTGCAGGGAGCTCTCGGACAGTTTCTCAATTGTAAAGTTATGTAAAGTTTTAAGTTTAAAGGAAGAAGGTTAAATTAAAAACCTGTGACGCTTTCTGGCTTGGCCTCTGCGCCTGCAACTGCAGCTCAGGTCACTGCAATCAAGTGTGGTTGAAGGAAAAGGATATTTTCTTTACTTTCAGCGGTTTGTTCCCCTTCTCTTGCATCTCGGCTTTTCCTCGGCATCTGTCAGCCAGGTCCTCCTTCCCTCCTGCTGGAGGTTTAAAAGCAAGGAGGGGAAAACACTATTGCTATTTATTATTAAAGGCAAAAGAAACTGGCAAAAAAATCAAGGGGGAAAGTATAATGACTGCAATCTTTTCCGTTAAGTTTTTTATATGTATTAATTCTCTAAATTAAAATAAGTGGAATTGAATTAAGTCTGCCTGTGAGTCTACCGCCTCGTGTCGTCAGAACAGTTACATCCACAGCTTGTAAAAACAGGCGACAAAATACACCTAGTGACCGTCTGGCTAGTTGTCATTTGTTCAACTATTTGCCTTCGGTGGGTTCCAGCCTGGCGGCGGTTTGTGCAAAGCTCGCACTGGTGCAACCCCTTGCACCCGTAGATTTGTCCAGCTCCGGAAAGATGCGGATGGCAAAGCCAATAACGGGTTCCAGTGATTATGTATGATGAAGGGAGGAGAGTTTCATTAGTCCTGCAAGGCAAAGCCCTCGTTCCCATCACCAGCCACCTCCTGTCCTGCCTGTTTCAGCAAATAATTCAGAGGTAAGGTCAAAACCAGCAACTTGTACAAAATAACCTCGCTGCTGGGGAAAAAAAATAAAACCTTTTTGCTTTCCTATTGAATAAGCAAATAGTTTTGTAAACGGCTGATAGGTGGGTAGGAAAGTCGGTGTCGTCCAGCGCCAGCCCTCACGCCCGGCTCCATCCTTTGGCAGAGGTTTAGAGGTAGTGAAGGAAACCGGTACCCGAGCCCGGTGGTGCCTGCCGTGACCCTGGGGACAGTTTTCAGACTTCCTAAGCACTTTTTCTCCCTTAGAGTGTGAATCCCTGGCCACTGCGCGGCCCGATCCCAGCAGGGAGATTTAGGAAGGATTGGAGGGGGGCAACAGAGGATATCTGGACATTCTGGTGTGGGATACGCAAATCGACTGAGGCATCCACAGAATCCAGCATCTGCTTCTGAGGGCCGCTGAACGCGAGGACATGGACTTGCTTAGAGTTAAGTAGCAAAAAGCATCAGAAAAAGAGGTGAATCCAAGGCTCATCATGCAATACTACGTGTTATATCATACTGCGTTACATGTAACACGTTTATAATAGCATTATAAGCAGGTTCTGATGACAACTTCTACCTCTTTGACTGGTGCCGGGTGGAAGCTTCTCCTCTGAAATCCAGGAGATTATTCCAGAAACAAATCTAAATCACCCCTAACGTCCTGGTACCGTTGAAATCAATGGGAGCTCTGGCACCGATTTCTGGGCAGGCAGGATTTTGCATTACATGAACAAAGGTATCAAAACCTGGCTCGTATGCAGAACACAAAGCACAAATGATCGAGCAGTAATTTGTTTGAGGATGAAATATTTCTTACCCCACTTGAAAAAAGCCCTACAGCAACAGAACAGGAGGAAGAAAGCCTTCGCAATTAACCCCAGCTCAAAAAGCCCGCTGCAAATGAAGAAGTATTTTAAATTCCATTTAGAACTTTTTTTTTTAAAAAAAAAAGGTGTATCGGTTTACATTTATAATGTTGGTATCATCCAGTACTTTAAATCAAATTATAGCTGTATCAGGCTGCTTAACAATGTTTCTTTTTAATTAAGTTTACTAGTCCCACATGCATTTTTTTAAAAAATAAATTAAACAAACTTAATTAAATTACATGACAGGGGTTAGGTAAGACAGCAAAAAGCCCAGCAAGAATACAAGGGTCGATAAATCCTTTTGCAGATACTCACATTTTGCACTTTTCCTAACCCTGTAGCCTTCCAGGCGGCCTGACGAAGGTGGCATGCCCTGCCCGTGCCCCGCAGCGCCCTACACGCACGGCGGTGTCCAGAGCCCTCTCACTTATGTCAGGCGTTTACCCTTATAAGTGTTTTGAAATCCTGCTTCCACAGACGGTTTAAACAGCTCAGGAAGCTCCTCAGAAAGGCGAGCATCAATGACTTTCCCTTAATTTCCCTGCGTGGTAGAGGCACGAGCAGTGCATCAGGCTTAGGAGAAGACCTAAGGACTCGGGGACGCTCTTGCCGGGCAAGCCCCAGCGGTGGGAGCTCCTGGGGGTCCCTGGGGCATCACCCCCACCCCGGCCTCCGGCAGCAGCCACGGTGCTAGGGAGAGCTTGGGGCTGCCAATCGCCTTCCCTGGGAGTCAGAATCCATCCCCGGGGGGGGGTTTATTTGATTGAAGAAACCAAAATCAGGGGGTTTGTGGTGGTGTTCACTTCGCGCAAGCTCCTTATTTTCGCGGAAAGCAAAGGCGTTTGTGCTCTGTAGCAACTACCAAGAAAAAGGCAATTGCATTCTCACGGAGAAAATGTTAATAAAGAAGTACGGGACAAAGGAAAAGGAAGTGAAACGGGGGTGGGCAGTGGATTGCATGTGCAGACCTGGAGGGATTTCTGCTTTTCTCAGCTTCTCCGAGCGCATGCCCCGGAGAAGTGCTCTGTGAGCTGGGATGAGCTCCTGGGAGGGCACTCGCAGCCAGGGCATCCCATCCCGTGCATTTTTCTGGTGCAAATAGCACAAAAATAGCCAGAGTGTCTATCTTTAAAAGATAAAAAGATTGCCGCGATGACGGCAGCTGGGACTTACTGCAGCGGGGAAAGCCCCCGTGCTTGCACAGCACCTTTCCGAGGAAGCACGAGATAGGGCCGATAGCATCAGCCTGAATTTGCACCCTGAATAACCTGCCGTCATGCTAAGATTACCGGGGATTTTTCTGGGGGTTAAAATTGAATAATCTCATCGAGGGAGAGTAAAGCAGCAAATCCCCGTCTCCAGCCCTGCGGGAAGCACAGCGGCGGGAGCAGATGAGCGTAACGCCGTGCGCGGCCACTGAAAAGCCTCGCGGAACTGTGGGGTCCCCAATGTCCCCGAGACAAATTCGCCATCCCCCCCGATGAAGACAGACAGCCGTCACCGTGCGCAGAGAACAGCCTTGCGATCCTCTCCGTAATTCCCCTGACTCCGAGGGCTCTGCATCTGGGTCTGCAAGGATGAAGTCAGCCCCGGAGCCGCTACGGGCTGGAAATGATTTCACCGAGCTGCAATGCAGATGGATTAATTCCAGTACTGTAAAGTCAACATGGTTGAACACTGGCTACATCACAGTCTTCATTACTGTGGTCTGGATCGGGTTTTGATGAAGTAATTTCCCTTGGGTTTAGCACTTAGAAAACATATAGGGCGTCCTTCTTGGATTTGCCTGGAGAGCGGTGCCCCCCCCCCCCCCATTCACCCCAAATTGGCCTTTATCAGTTGCACATGGACCCCTGCGATTCGGAGGGGTTTCAAACGAGGCCCATATGGTCCGTGGCACAAGATGCCCAAACAGTCGGATGCATGAAATGAGACGCAGTTTGGGTGCGTACGATGGATGTTATTAATAACAAATGATATAACACTCCGAGGCTGTATCTTCAAATGCAAGGAGACGTGGGATGAGTGTGGATTAGCAATTCCTCCATCCTCCATTACCAAATCGACTCCCGAAGAGCTCAACGTTAGATTTTGGTGCGCCCGACACCAGGAAGCCAACGCTCATCATCCTGCTCAATTTACACTTTCCGAGGGTTGAAGAGAGCCCTTCATGCAGCGGAGATGTTTATTTTGTCATTTTTTTCTTAGCTATAAACTGTAATTGAATACTTGTCATGTGCAATTTGCTTCCTTGGGAAGTAGTTCTGCAAATGTGACCGAGTTTTGCCTGGCACCAGGCTCCGCTCCCAGCACTGGCATCTCTGAAACTCCCTCCTGCACGAGCTGCCCACGAAAAGCAGCTCTGCCTCCTTCGTTTGACACCAGGGCCTGAGTGAAAGATGCTTTTAAGGGTTAATAATAGGGTCCCCCCGATCAAATATTAATTCATTCACTTCCAAAGACTTCTTCCTATCACAGCACCCAGGTCCTGGTTTCCTGGAAGAGGGCAGAAAATGTTCACGGGCAGGTGAAATTAAGCTGCACTTCAGTGGTTTAAATCATAAAAAAGAACTTCGGTTGCAAATAGTAAGCAATACAGCAGTGAGTTTTCCTTTGTATCTCACAAAAAATAAAACCCAACGACCTTTGTAACTTGCAGGTAGGGAAGGAAGAGGTGTGCAACGCATCAGCGCGGTCTGTGCGAGATGATAAGCCGCATCTGTTCAGCAAACACCTTTCCTCTCTTTTGACTTGCATTTAGTGATTGAATTTAACCCATCCCTCCAACACGCTCACCCCGAAGCTCTAGTGTTCAGCCCGTAAGGCTTTCTGAATATGCTTCATAGCATGATAAATACCTATAATGAGCTGGCAACAATAAACAAATCTATGAAAACACAAAAAAAATGCTAAAATGCTGATGTAGAGCGCCATGCACACATCCACACGCAATCACCTTTCCGTGGGGTTGCAGGGGCAGAAACTCGGGGAGAACCTGTGCTGGAGCCATGAGATGTGCCAAGGGTCCCCCGAGCCGGTGGCTCTTGGCCAGGCAAGCTAGGGTGGAAACTTACTTTTTCGATAATAAAAATATAAAGCATATATATATATATAAAAACTGAAGCAAAAGCAGTGCATGGTCAAAATAAAGCAGTTTGAATAACTCAGCGTCACTCTTCTTGATTGAGTGTTTTCCTGCACAAATAACATTTTGGGGAGGGGAGGGTGGGAGGCAGGCAGGCAAGTGGGAAAAGAGAGGTGCTCTCATTTGGGCTGACATCAGCGCCTTTTAATTCTTGGTAATCTTTCGAACCAGGAATTCAACGCTGCGTATTACTCCACTAAATAAGCTCGTTGCTTCATCAAGATAATATTTATCTTTGATACAAAGTGCATCGCCGGCCGGTCTCAGGGCTCTCCGTGCCGTAACGGAGGACACGGCAAGGCTGGTGCCATCTCCCTGTGCCCGGGGCGGGTGCGGGACGGATCCGGCCTCTCGCCCACGGCCACGGTGCCACTGCGTGGGCAGAGGCTGCTTCACCCACGGCGGGTCCTTGCGTGCCGTGTCTGCACCGTGGTCAATACTGGTTTTGCTGTGGGGCTGAATTAAACCCCCTCGAAGGGCACAGGCTGCTGCTGCCATTTATTTGCCGCCTGTGCACAGCTGGGGACAAACAGCAGCGCGGTGACGCAGCCGCCGAAATGCCCGACGGCTGCAGCCGCCTACAAGCTGTCCCCGGGAAATGTGTCCTTGCTGCAGTAATTGCTTCTTTCATCTCTAACGAGAAACAGCAGAAGCTGCTCCACGCATCCATGCAGCCCCAGGTCAGGGAGCGGGATGTGCCCGAGATCCCCCCGGAGAGTCCTGCTTCCAGCGGCTCTTTGCTGGGAGCTTGGTCGTTCCCACGTCCTCACGTTCATTAATGCTGCCGGGGTGGCAATGGGTGCCAGGACCACCCGCTGCTGCGCGGGACGGGTGACAGCCACGGTGCCAGAAGCACCAGCTCCAGGCTGGTGGGATGCTAGCATGGGATGCCGAGACCGGGGTTTGGGAATGGTAAGGCTGGCGTTTGGGATTTGGGGGTGCGAACACGGGCGTTTGGGGGATGCCAGCTCAGGGGGTGGGGGATGCTAGCGCTGGGGCGTAACTCGGGGGTGCTGACACCAGGGTTTCGGGATGCTGACACCAGGGTTTGGGGACGCTAACGGAGGGGTGTGGGGGTGCTGGCACAAGGCTGTTGGGTGGTGCCAGCACCATGCACCTTTTGGGACAGTCGAGGTTTTATCACACACCTCGTAAAACCTCGCGGCTGAGATCCAAGTCTCCTGTCTGCCATCTTGAGGCAAGACCGGGTTTTTCTTTAGCCTCCCAATCCTGCAAGAAGACAATTTCCCTGCAGCGTCACATACGTTTTGCTGGATCTGCAACTCGGTCTGTGGCCCTATTTTCCTGCGATGCTCACTGCCTGTGCAGTTTAACATGAGCGCTCCCCGGCACAGGCACTGCGGCAGGGGATTGGAGAGAGGGCAGTGGATGCGGATATAAAAGACTCTGTTGTACTGTTTTCTCGCAAATACTATTTTCTAGCGAATCCCAAATGTGCAGTCCGTCCCGTTCAGCCGAGAGGAAGCAATGCTGCAGTTGGGTTATTATTATGATCGGGAAAAAAAGATTTTTTTCTCCCTGTTTTCTCTTGTGGGTGCTCTCTAAAGTGATAACGTGGAATTTCCTCTGAAACTCGAGCAGGGTGAAGGAAATTAATTTTCTCTCTTTTTTTTTTTTTTCTATATAGAAAGTTTTTCATATGCCTGAGACAAAGTGCCTTAATAAGTAGACTTGCAAGTTTTGCATTTAAACAAAACGATTCTCAGCAGTGCCATTGCCATTGCTGGCACGGGGTCGGGGATGCTACTGTCGATGAAGTTCTGCAGAGAAAGAGAAGCTCTCACGGTGTCGGGCAGCAGGGACAGACCTCGGGCTGGACTTGCTTCTTTGCAGTTTCTGCACTGAAATGTTTTGCTGGAAAATATAGAAAATGAATTAATGTTGCCGAGGCATGAAGGTGAAATGTTTACCTCTAAGAGCTGGTGACTACCTAGGCTTATTTAACTCTGGTTATTATTTAATTCACATTTTATAAAACAATCAGTAATAAGAGACCTCTCTTAAATCATATATTTTAAGCCACGTAATAGAAAATCACAGGGGAAAGAAAATAGTCCCGATTTAATTTCCAAAGTGAGTGATTTAGTATTTTACGAGCCAAGGGAGGTAGGTGCATTGAGAGAATGACGATAACAGGGGAGCGAGTTAAATCACAGCGGCCGCGAAGGGCGCTCGCCGGAGCGCCGCTGCTCCCGGCTCTTAGGGCCGGATTTATAGTCACGGCTCCGGCCGTACATTAAAATTCTCCAGTACATGATTTCACACTCGGTACTATTTACACTATCCGGTTTGATAGAAGACAAAGGGAGGGAATGCAGGCTCTGTGATCGAGGGCCTGGTCCGGAACCGGCCAAGGGAGCACGGATGAGGCTGGGAGAGCGGGTGGCTCATTTCTCCCCCTCCTCCTCCCTCACTCCCGCAATCAAAATTTAGTGAAATGTTTGGTTTTTAATTGCCTGTTCTTCATTTAAACATCAGCAACTTTAATTGGTTTGTATGTTAAACGGCAATATTTGGATAAAACACCTTGCTCGTCAAACTATTTCAGCAATAAGCGCTTGAGCATCAAATGAGAAAACCGGTTATCATTATTTCCCAGATTTCTCCTAAAAAGACATTCATGTTGTAGGAGCTTTTTGGCCAATTCTTCTCTTTTTAATTAAAGTTATTCCTCTTTTCTCCCTCCCCCCATCCTTATTTGATGCATTTTTTCTTCCTGATTCTGGGTTTGCCAGTGTAAATTAGAATTAACTCCATTAATTTTAATCACTCGAACAAAAATTACCATGAAAACACCGTAGGACCAGCCTGGACTTTCTCTGCCTTTTCCTCTAAAGCCGTATTGATTACTGCAATAGGCTGGAGGAGCTGAAGCCGCATCAGTTTTGGGTTATATTTGACCCAAATCAGTCACCTATCCTCATATTACATTTTGAGGCTCTGTCGGAGGTGGCCAGTGACCAGCAAACCCCACCACTTGCTCCTTGATTTTTTGATTTAATGCATTTATTTTATTTTCATTTCCCTGCGCTGCAGCCGGTTCTCCTCCTGCCCTGGGAGGGCTTGCTTCACCCGCTGCAAAAACACTTCAAAACCGATCGGAGCTGCGCAGAGAAAGGCGATACGAGGAGCACGGGTTTGTAAACGTATAGTTTCCTCTTTTTTGTTTTCTTTGTCGATGCAGCTCCCCGCGCCGAGGGGCAGGGCAGGCAGGGCTGCGGTCGAGGGCAGGAGACGGGACTCTACCTTGGCCCTCTCCAGAGCATTCAACCTCTAGCTAAAATATATTAAAAAATATATGTATGACAAAATACGGTATTTCCATGTACTGTCAAAATGCACCTTCTCCCTTTTTTTGCCCTTTCCTTCAAAAGCTGGTTCTTTACTTCATAAAATGGTCACTCCTGGGGAAATGTAAATAATTTACCTTTTCTCCTATATTAAAAAAAAAAATAGAAAATATTGCAACTTATCAAATCCCTGAAATGAATCAGCCTGATTTGGAGGAATTTTTTACATTATTTATTTACTAGGTACTCAACCCTGCTGGGCACCCCATGAGCCGCTCATCCCGGCAGCCCGCACCGGCTGGGGCTGCTCCACCAGCACCTCCATGGGGTTCACGCTGCAGGAAAAAAACTCCCAAGGGGACTATTGCAAGATTTCCTCCAGGTTTTAATCACCAGCTCTTCAAAACTACAAGCTCTTAACTCCCATGTTTGCATCTCCGGAGCTGCGGAGCAGAAACGGTCGGGGCATGGGCAGCTTAATAGCTTAAGTACATAGAAAATTGTCAGGATGTGCAAGATACGGAGCCTGCTAAGTTGCCTTGGCTTTGTGCCCCCATAAAAAGCTTTTTCCTTTCATGGCCTTTCACAATACCACAACTTTTTTTTTTTCTACTGAATTGAGCCCTGAAAGGAGTAACTGTAGACAAAGCGAATTTTTCCAATCGCGGAACTTTTTGCCTGCCCTTTAACAGCTTCCCTGTTATTTTTTCCCTACAACAAAATATTTTTGAACTGATGAGAACAGAACACCCGCTTCTGCCGGGACCTGAAAAATATTGTTTCTCAAAGTGAAGCAGACCCTGGTATTCCAGTTATGGACCCAAAACCCGGGGAGGCATGCGAGCGTCGGGCTTCCTCCCGGCGCCAAGAAATGGTGATAAAAATCCATCTGCTGGGAGAGCGAGCATCACAGCAGGGTCTGCTGATAAAAAAAGTATCAGGTTTTCACTAATTTCTGGGCAGAAACAATTGTTTCAAACACTTGGTATGTGAATTATTTTACTCTTTGCCAATGTGTGTTTTTGGCAACAGGAAAACAGGAAACCAGCTTGGAAAATATTAACGAAATGGAAACCGAGATCGTAAAGTATTTCGGTCTGGAGAGCTTTCGATTTTCCAATATGCGAATGCGGCAGAAGCAGAACTGTAAACCAATTAAAGGCAATTGAATTTAAGGGACTTCTCACGGAGGGAAGAGATCTGGTGTGTATATGGTGGTGCAGTAAGCGGCGAAGACAACACAACCCCCAGCACCTGCGGAGGTTATTGCTAACAGAGACGGGGCGAGGATTCGTTGCAGATGTGCTCCGGCATCTGCCTCCCTCCCTTCAGCTGCAGATACAAAAGATGGGCCGGTCGTGTCATGTTCTTCCTTCATTATTAGGGAATTTGAGGCAGGTTTTTAATTACACGGGTAGATATTTTGGAAAGGTTTGGGTTTAGGGATGAGTCCTGCTCGGCCGAGCCGGGAATTTATGCCACACACGATCCCTGTACCAGCTCACGGCAGCATCCAGCCGGCATGGAGGAATACGCTCCCATGGCAAACGGGGATAGAATAGAAAAAAAAAACCCAAACAACCAACCCCCCCAAAAAACACTAAAAAGGACAAAATAGAGAAATAAAGTGAGTTTGTGGGTTTGCTCCATTCATATGCACTGGTGTGTCTTCATGGCACAAACCACCGGGGCTGGACTCATGCTCCCCAGCAAGCAAGCAGCCCTGATAGTTATTCCTCATGTGCCTCCTCTCCTCCTCATTTCTCTGATGACCAAAAAATAGTTAAAGCAGAATAAACTCCTTCACCACCTCTGCTCTTCATCTGCACGGAGAGGGATGCAGAGGGGCTGACTTCGTTCCTGTTTCTGGTCGGCTTCCTGGCAATTTTATTTCCATGCCGCCTCCTGGATGTCTGTAACGCAGGAGGGAGCTGCAGCAGAGCCGGGAGGGTCGGGATGGGCTCTGCAGCCCCCACCTCCCCGCACGAGCCCTGGCCGGGGCTGCCCGGGTGAATTACTGCTTGTCCTGCACCCTTGGGAACCTTCCCAGGACCCTAACTCCCTTCAGCTGGGATTTTGCCCACTCTCATAGAAATTCTTCCGGCTGTAACAACTCCCAGGATGAAACATCGCTCTCGTAAGTATTTTTTCCTACTAAGACTCCTCGCAGAGACTAATTTTTCCCCCTCGGCACACAACCCGGTGAGCACTTACAACCCACTTTGCATCCTGAGAACTCACCAACAAATTGCTTCCACACTACACCCCGACTTCAAAAATTGTGCCGTACAAGGGTTAACCAACTTAAACGTTTAAAGAGTCATGAAATGGACTGTTTCCGCTTTCCATCTGGCTTTTATCAATTCTAAGTCGGTTTCAGAAGTATTGCTACACAATCAAAACACACAATCTCCCTAGTCAGATAATTCAATTTTATAAATGAATTACTTATGTGCCTATAAGTAAATACATTCCTAGGCAGGGAGATATTGACTGCTGTCAATGAAATAATGAAGTCCAGGGGAAGCGGCCGTAGCTGGAGCACCGGCCCCTCGGAGACCTCCTTCTGGGGTGCAGCGGGACTGGTGGAGCCCCCAGCACGGTGGGGGACACGGGTGGAAAAGAGGGGCTGCCCAGCAGGATGGGACATCTTGAGCCACCACTGAGGACCATGGTGTGGACCATGAGCAAAGTCACGGACATGAAGAGGGGATGAACTTGACTATATTTGTGATTTGCGGTATCTGGGGGGAAATACGTTGAAAGAGATAGTTGAAAGGGAGACACAGAGCTCCTTCAGAGGGGGTGTAGCAGGTCCCAGCCTTCCCTCGCAGACACGTCCCCTTCACCCGTGCTGTTTCAGCCCCACCTTGTTCAACAGCATGCTGAAGGAGGGTGAAAAACTGCACTTAGATGTATCAAACCTCACGCAAGAAGACCCGATGCTGCAGGAAATGACTTCTCAGCTGTTGCATTTTGGTGCATGGGGACTTTATCTAAGGTGGACCTTGTCCAAGTGCAGACATGGACACAAATGTGCATCTATGCATCCCAGTTTGGTGGAGATCCAGTCCACTGGCACCCACTTTGGCTATCTCTCAGCAAAATGTTACACAAAGGAAAATACAGAGTCATGGCATCAAGTTTACCCTTGGGCAAGGAAATCTGTGAGGATGCTCTGGTGGCTGTGCATCTTGGGTATGGATCTTGGCCAGGTGGCCCATGGATTTCTGTTTTCCTTCTGTTTTCGTTGCTTCATTTAACGATGAGTTAAAGGTGCCACAAAGCCTCCAGTGGGCAGGGACCAAGGAAGGTTTCAGACTGGGGACTGGACCTGCCACGACAGCCAGGGCAGAGGATGGATCCCAGCTGAATTTAAAGTGCAAATATTTTGTGATTGACAAGAAAATGGCAAGTCTGTGGGGGTAATGTAACTGTTGAAGCGTGGTTTCGCTTCCACTCACTCTCCAAAAGCTTCAGACCTGGGTGTGACGGGGCAGGAAGGATCGGCAGTTGTTCTAGCTTTTCATGGTTTATGATCAGTTTTGATGAGTATGAATACCACATTTAAACTAAAGTTGCTCCCAGTTCCCGGCGTGACACAGTTCGCCGTCACCCAGGGCCCGTGTTCGCCTTCTTGTGGTAGAGCTGGAAAATACAAATGAAAGCAGCTTGGACTTCCACTGAAGTAGCTCAGGTTGAATGGTGCTGCTCACCCATCCACCCGAAATCCTGGCAGCAGTCCTAAAGGAGGCTGCGCTCTGCTCGTGGGGCAGGTGAGCCCCAGGGAGCTCAAGGCTTCTCTCTGTTCCTCCATGCTCCACCACAAATGGTCCCAAGGGAAACGAGCCCGACCTAGAGGGATGCAAGCTGTAGAGATGAAGGATGAGTTGGATAACGGGAGCTGCCTGCAGTAGGCAGGAGTTGGGTTTTATCTTGTCTTTTAAACATCTGTTTAATAGGAATCAGGTCATTGCGTTAAGTCGCTGGAGGAAGGGCTGCTGTGAGCACAAGCTGGTGCTGCCAAGACCTCGTATAGTGTTTCCCACTCTGGACATGCACCTCCTTGGACTAATCCTTCACTTTTTCAATTATTTCCTTCTTACGCAGCAGCTATTTGACAACATCCAAGCACTCCTGGCTGACGGGGTCGTTTCATCGGGAGCTTTGCGTGGTTTTCTGCTGGTGCTTCATCTACACAGAGGCAGCACACAGACTTTTCAAACTCTTCTCAAGCCCCTGCAGCTAAAAGCAGGGTTGGGCTGTGAAGATCCATACCATAAGCTGTAACACATTCTTGAGAAGCAGTGGGACTCTGCTGCGCAGCAGGATGCAAGCGCATCTCCTGTGAAACGATGGCAGACCATGACCTGGCAACAAAATCCGCATCCCACCCAGAACGGATCCAAAATGAACGCCATCACCGGTCCAGCTGGGGTCTGGAGCACATGGGGTGCTGGGTTTTACATCGATGCTCACTTCCAGTGCAATTTCAGCTATGGAAGTGGGCTTCTGTTGCTTTGTACATGCTTCCCTCCATCGTTTTGGTCCGGTCTCCAAAGCAGCTGGAAGGAGGAGAAGCAACAGGGTCTTGCAGCAAAATCCACATGCAGAGACCCCACAGCAGTGTGGAGCTCTCTGCAGAAGCAGCTCCCAAAGAGGTGGAATAATTTGCTGGTTTAACGACCCTGGTTTGGGAGAGCTCCCTAGGCTAGCTGAGAACAGCAGCTACTGCTCTGCTGTATCCTCAGGTCGTCTCCGGCCCTAATCTGAGGGCAAACTGACCTTGAGGTTGCTGCAGCCAGGCACGGCCTCCCCCTCCCAGCACATCCAGCACATTTCTGCATAATAATGCAATAAATCTTCTTTGCTGAGGGGGATTGGGAGCAAGGGTGATGTTTGCTCTCTTAAGCTGCAAGTCAATTGCTAAATAAAGAGAGTGTTGAAAGTCTGGAGAAATTTGGAGACAAGTCTTCAAAAGGACAATTTTAGGGGGTACAAATTGTAACCACAAAAAATCTGCATTCACATTCTGCATCTGCAGATAATTGTAAGCATCTGTAGTGCCAAGCATGAGAGTGGGTGGGGACGAGGTAGGCAAGGGTAAAAACACCCGGGCGTGCTCCTCCAGATTGTCATCGAGGTGCAAAAGTTTGGATGCTGCAGGGACACTGCATGCGGCGGGGAAGAGGCACCATCACACGTACTCTGTGAAGGGCTAGGCAAATAGATGCCTCAAAGGAAATAAGAAAAATACTTAATTAAAGAAAGTAATGAAGTGAAATTAATAGAAGAAAAATAATATATAATATAATATAATATAATATAATATAATATAATATAATATAATATAATATAATATAATATAATATAATAAACAGTTTGGTTTTAAATGCAAAATCCAGGTGTGGTTAAAAGCTATGAAGCAGACTTGTAGCACTCCCTATCCCAGACCTCTCTTACCTTAGGGGGAATCAACCTGCCAGAAAACACAGAAATCTGTACTACGCTAATCTTTTGAAAAGGACTTCTGCCTCTTGATCTTAAAAATGCCAAATAAACAGGGCCCATTTTCTCTTTTGCTCTTTCTGTTGGTGCTGGCAAAAAAATCTTTGATGCTCAAGTCCTATTTTTTCACCAGAGAAACTCCATGGGCGCTGACAGCTGACAGGCATTCTTACAGCCATTGTGCATTTGGAGGGTAACACACGTATTTTGGCACTTTCCCTTAGAAAGGAACTGAAGCAAGGTCTTGCCAATAGCCCACTAAATTACACCTCTAAAGATATATTTTTTTTTCTGTCTTGTGACGGCTAGATTCTTTCATTGTAATGTTGCAGGAAAAACTGGCAGAAGTACAGTTCGACATTGCCCAAAGAACAGCTTCCGAGCAATCAGCTCTCTGCAAAGTTCAGGAGGTCCTTATTTTCATGGGGGAAGTGCTTTAATCAAGATTAATTTTTTCCAGTTTTCAGTAATCGGAGCTCTTCCTGAGTTTTCCTCAACTCTCCTTTAGGATAAAATTATCAAATTTCCATGGCAATTAACGAAGAAAGTTTGAGCATAAGGATCACTCTGTACAACGGATGGCAGGGAACAAGTGACATTAGGTTGGACGATCTGTATGAAGGATCTCTACGTGACATTGTCCCACAGAATGTGTCACTTTGCAACGCGCAAGTTTTATCCGAGGCGTCGCTGACCTCCTGATGCTCATGCAAATCTGCGTCCTGCTCTCAGACTCTGTGCTCCATCAAAAAGACTGAGAAGGATTAGCAGAAGAAAGCACCTTGGACCTGGATTTAGGCTTTAGCTGAATATCCGCCAAATCTCCCTTACCTGAAAGCCACCTCGTGGCAAAGCCCCGGTGCAAGCCACCAGCGTGGGGTGAGCTTCACAGGGGACGGGGGAGCAGCCAGGCTGCACACCCCCAGCTCAGCCGCAGCCGCGATGGTCCCCTCGAGGTCGGAGCGGGTGCTCGGAGACGTGGGGCTGCAGCCCACCGCTGCGGGGCTGCCGGGCGGCGAGCTCAGAAAGAGCTCTCTGATGACTCTGTGGCTGCATGTCCCTTCTGGGAGGACCCGAAAAGGTGGATCGTCTGCCACGTACCCCCAAGGGAGAGCACATGGAGCTCCGCAGCAGAGTGGAGAGGGAATGGGTGACTGAGGGGAGTGGGAAAAGCGTGCGCTAAAGAGAGTTTTCAATTCTGTGCTTTGCAGTTCCTGGCTGTAATTATTATTTGTGAGAACATGGAGAGTCCCAGGCGTTGTGAAACATCTCAGGAATCCCAGGAAGCTCATAAGCCACCTGAAAATGTGATTCCCCCAAATGCTATTGATTATCCACTCCATTTTTAGAAGGTTTGGTCAGGCTGAGGCGGCAGAAGCAACGACATAGTGCAGCTGAGCAGCGACAGCACAGAATAATCAAGCTGAATGATAAAACTGCCATCGGGTCTGGCTGACTCGTGCTTGGAAGTAACAGATGCATTTGGGATCACAGTGTCAGGTCACATCTCGGTGGCTGTTTTCAGAAAATGTGGGAGAAAAGAGAAGGGTTGCCACTCCGTAGTTACATACCAGAGCCCCATGAGGGAGAAGACGAGGCTGGGCTTCTCTGGGCTTTGCTTTGCCTGGAGGGGCGACAAAGCCAAAGCAGGGCAGAAGGGCAGCTCCGAGGCACCGGCCTGAAACCAGAGGCTGTGTGCAGGGTCCGGGCGCAGGAAAGCAGAGCAACTTTTGTCAGCTGCGTTCCTGCTGCGGTCCCCGTGACATGTACTAAAATACAGCGAATGGATCCGCAGAGCGGTTTCCTCTCCCCGCTGGGCTCTGTCCCCGATGAGCCTGAGAACGCCCCAGTTACCTTCTCTGCCTGCTTTAAAACGGGAGTTAAGCCATCCCTATTTCAGCAAATCCTGCCGAGCAGCAGAGGTGTCGGCGGGACGGTGGGGAGGGGAGGGAAGGGGAGGCTTCGCTGGGGCTGCAGCCGCCGCAGCTCTGCAGCTGAGGAAGTGACAGCAGGGAGGCAGCTGCCTGCAAATCACGCACACATCGGGTCAGGAAGGAGGACAGGGCAGCCCAAAGAGGTACCTACCAATAACTCAAACGTGACACCCCTTCCCGCTCCATCCTGGGGAGCAGGTGGGGATGCTGAGTGCTTAAAATTGCCAGTGATGGCCCAGGCAAGCAACACCACAGCACCAGCCTGCGCCCGAACGCCGTCCCCCAGACCGAATCCCCCCCCGACACCGGCAGGGACTGACCACTGCCCCGAGCAGCCCTGTCCTCCGTGGCAGCTGGGGATGAGACGTGAAACACAGCTCAGCTACTCATTTCTGAAGCTGATGAATAAACATGACTAAAATATTTAGCAGAGGCAGCTATAGGAGCCTGGGTTTTCAAAACACGTGCTGCTTTGGTGGCACTGGAGTCCTACTTGCACCCTCCCGCAGTCCGCAGCAGCGGCAGAGCTGCCCCAGCTTTGCAGCCGCTTATGCAAGAAGCAAGAGGAGACTGGGTGATTCTCTCGCTCCGTTACGTGATGCAGCATCTGGAAAGGGGAGGAATTGCTGTTACGTGACGAGCGAGCCACAGACAGCAGCTTAGGAGCCAACAGGGAGGGTAAATAGCAGAATAACTCAGCCTCTACTGCTCTATTAGGAAATATATTTTAGAAAAGGCTCCGTAGCCACCTGGATATCAGGCATTTTCTTTCTAAAAGACATTTCAAAATAATCGCTTTCCTCTTTTAACGCAGGCTACAGTTGCATTTTGCATCACGGTCTTCGCCTCTGCAGCAGTCTTTGGCGACGCAGGAAGCTGCTCAGGCGGGCCGTGCCCTCCAAGCCCTGGGTGCTGCCGTCCACCCCGCTGACTGCCCCAAACGGGGCTTGGGGCGAAGGGCAGGATCGCTGCGGGCAGCGAGCAGGCAGGCAGGGCCAGCATGCCCAACACCACGCAGCCCCAGCTCTTCTGCAACGTGACCGGCAGCGCTGGGCTCCGGCACATCTCCTTGGAATAAAATATGATTTAAACACCCAGAGGAGGCTTCTCATGGCCTTTTTTACTTGTCTTGAAGGAAATGGCGTCCCCTGCAGCAGGAGCCACCTGCGGATTGCAGCCCCAGGCCCAGCCCGTCGTGGGGTCTCCATATGAAAGACATCATCCCTCCTCTGCGTTCAACCCGGGACTGTCTTACCCTGTAGTAATTCACTTACAGTTAGCAAACGATAAATCCTTGCACAGTCGGTTGAGAAATCTGGGCTAAGAAGGTATGGAGGTGTATTATTAAATCCAAATGGCTCTGCAGCCCAAGCCTGTCTTACTCACTTCTTGACAAAATTAACAATGTTATGGGGCATGATAAAGTGCAGCGCTATAATAGCTGTTCCCCAAGTACACCGTAAATAAAGTGATAGCTTTTTCAGTGAGGTTTTTAGCCTGATGTTAGCTGAATGTTAGAAGAAATGAAATCTTTAGTATTTTTCTTCCGTTTCAGTGCAATTCCTTTAAGTCCTGCCCTTTTCGGTTGAGGGTGGCTGGTGGCAGGACGGTGGCTTCAGAGCACACCTGGGGCTGCCCCTGACACTGGTACGAATCGGAGCTTTGCAGAGCAATTCGGAGTAGAGGACTGCAATCTCTGTTGCAAAAGAAATCCTTTAAAAGGTGACTTTCAGACAACAGCACCAGCTTTAAGACACGCTCGACAGGCATCGTGCGGGTGGGACCACGGGTGCCTGCGCATCCATGTGCAGGATGCTCAGAGGTGTCACCTCCATTTCTCACGGCCAGGAAGAAAGGTGTGAGCCGTCCCTTGGTGGGTGGGCTCTTCCCAGCCAGCGTCACACTCAAGTGAGCGGCTGCCATCCGTGATTTATAATACGGAGCAGAAATGAGCAGAAAGGCACTAAATCCTGACATTTGCCCCTTATCATCAGACATTTGCGCTGGCTTATGACTTTCCGTTTATCTCCCAGCTGAGCTGCCGGCTGTATCACTAAACAGTAATATTATCTGTTCAGCCTTTCCAAAAATAGTCTGGGTTCATGTCAGCACAAAGAATGAGAATATTTTGGCCTTTGCTTTGGGGGGAGATGAAGACTCAAGGATGAAAAGCTGGCGACTGTGTTGGCCTCGGCTTGCAGTGAAAATGCGTATTTGTCTGACCTGTTCATCCTCACCTACGCCCACATTTTATTCATACAGATATAATCTGTTCCCTCAACTTGGACAACTCCTTTAGAGGCTGAGGGTCTGCCAAGAGCCCTGTGCAGCCCCCAAAAAGCATCAGAGCCCCTGACGGGGTACCCCCGCTTGGACCCAGAGCTCAGCATCCCCAGGGAGGCTGTAAATGATGCCCAGTGCCCGAGGTCTGCCAACCTGCCGTTCGCTTCTCCCTCCTTAGGCTCCCTCTTCCCCACTTGTCTCCTTACTCCCATACTGGGCACCCGTTTCTGAGTGGGTTCATCTTAGCAAGAGGTGATGGTACACGGTCACTGGCCTCCATGTTCTGTAGCATCAGGAGAAGCATCCCGAGTCTTATTTCATAGAAACTTGGATTGAATCACAGAAAATCTGGGAGCACTACTATACAGCAAACCACAGACATTTTTTTTAATTTGCACTTTGGATGTGAGCTGTTGTGTCGTTTTGGTGAACGCATGATTCCCTCAGCAGGACAGCAGTGCTTGGGGCAAAAAAAACAGTGAGAAAACACCAGCTGGAGTTTCTCAAAGGTGGAAAGGGCTTCCTCCACAGTGTCAGAAGGGAAAGAAGAAGTATGCTTCTACATTTTTGTGAAATATTCTGGTTCTGCTGACGTGTAGTGAATGAAAAATACAAATCAAGGAGATCAGCCCTGTAAAACACCGACTTTCTGCCCAGATCTTGATCTATGCCCAACCCAGACTTGCTACCGAGGTTTACAAGGATTCCGGTAACTTTTTGAGCTCTGTTTTTGTGAGCCGCCTGTGTCTTTTGGCTTGGCTGGCGTCCAGAAGGAGCCACAATGAAGCCATTGCGTGGAGCACGTGTTTCCAAGGATGATTGCGAAAGGATGTGGCTGAAAGTTTGTTTGCCAGCTTTTGGCATAAATAGGCTGTATCTGCAGGCTGAGGAGCTGCACCCTCGGCTCTCACATGACAAAGTGTCCTTCTGCACCCGTTTACCGCGTACGGAGCTCATGCATCAGAAATCCCGGTGACTTTAGTGCGTCAACCTGCACGAGCGAAGTTGCATAAATAAATAAATGATGGCAGATTCAGGATTTCTACCTAGATGGTAGCTGCTATTCTGGGATTTCTGGGAATCGGGTTCAATCCTGATGTTGTGACATCCGTATCGGCCGAGTCATGTAACGGCTGATGCCACTCCAGTACGTTTTTCATAGAAAACATCCATATTGCGGGTTGATGCACACGGTGCTGGATTTTCTGTCTGTAAGTCATGGCTTTGCGCAGCTCTGCTCTGCAGAGCCGCTGGCCCACACCTGGCCAAGCCCCTGAGCACGTGAGTTATTTTAAACATATGGTACAGTCCGTCTCTGTTCAGCAGAGCACTTAGGCTGAATTTTTAGCTTAAATTCACAGGGCTATATGTTAAATCAATGGGACGTTCAATCAATGGGATTTTTTCCTTTATAAGGACTGTAGGGCCAGAATTTAATACGGAAAGTCACAGGGGTTTCTCCTAAAGACTTAGTTTATAAAAAAGAGTATTATAGCATTGTTTTCAAGCTTATTAACTGTGTCATACTGTTACTGCCTCCAGTCATTTTTTTAGAAAACAAATAAACAGCAAGTATTTGTCAATCTCAGCAATAAACTATAGTGGCAGCAAACTTAATCTGGTGTTAATTAGGCTTGTGGAAAACTAAATCAAGCATCAGAAACCACAGATTATTTTAGGCTTCCTCTAGCATAAACACAAAGACTTGAGGATCCATAACATATTATTTTTGTTGACAGTTTTCCGCTTTTCCCCCAATTTATTTCATGTATCCGATAGGCTGCTCCTTGATTGCTTTTAGCTCTGTCTTCTTTTGGCCTCAGTGTGGCAGTTTGTTAATCCTTCCTATTTTTGTGTATTTAAGCAGGATTACAAACTTCAAATACATTGTAAAAGGAACCTGTATACAATCTTTCAAAATCACTTAAGTAGGCCATTGACAGAAGTACCAGCCTTGCAAGTAAATACAGAACATTTCGGAAATCATCCCCACTGTTTATTTATAAGCCATTTTTAATTACTCAGCAGGAACGAATGAAAGAACTAGAAAATGGAAAATGACAGAGGGTTTTGCATTAAGTTACAGCTCATGGAGAACAAGGGAGTGATCGCCGTGCTTTCAAGTCCAGATCATATTGGTGTGTAATTATGCCCTGCTGGTTTATTGACAACCTAATAAAATTAAACTGCAAACTATTTTGCAAATAGCATGGGGACCTCATGAAAGGCTCCACGCAGCAGAGAGAAATAGCAGATGCCTCCACCCGGGGAGCTGCAGGAAAGAAGACAGGTAAGTCACAGGGCAGAAAACTCACTGAAAGACGAATTTAAGGCCAAAAAGGTTGAGAGAGGCAGACCAGAGCTTGGAAGCTCACTCAGACGCAGACCCAAGAGGAGGGTGCTCATGTTCACCCTTGGCACCCGCCTGGGTATAGAATCACAGAATCATAGAATCATTAAGGTTGGAAAAGACCTCTAAGATCATCCAGCCGAACCACCAACCCAACACCACCATGCCTACCAAACCATGTCCCGAAGCGCCGCATCTACACGTTTTTTGAACACCTCCGGGGATGGTGACTCCACCACCTCCCTGGGCAGCCTGTTCCAAAGCTTGACCACTCTTTCAGGGGAGAAATTTTTCCTCATATCCAACCTAAACCTCCCCTGGCGCAGCTTGAGGCCATCTCCTCTTGTCCTAGCTGCAGCGTGGTCCATCACCGGGGCACCCACACGCCTGGCTCCCTGCTACAGCAGCCCACAGTGCTACCAGAAAATGATGGTACGCCAACACTTTGCCAACTCATTTGAGATTGCAAAGAGAAAGGTAGACGAATGTGAAGGCAGCTGGTTTAATGACAGCCCCAAGAGGAGGCAGGATGGTGGGGACAGGGCAGCCCAGGGACGAGCATGTTCCCTGCGGGGGGTTCAAATTCTGGTAAGGTGCCGCTGAGCAAGGAAACTGCAGGAGGTGAAGACAGCATTCACAGCGCTCCCTAACCTGTACGAAACGGGAACCATGAAGCTTCGGAGTGGGACTGCAAATCAAACAGAGCTGCCAGTATCTTGGTCAGCAACCGTCAGGCTGCTGAGCCGTAAGGTGGTTGGGATTTCTTCAAATTGCTTCCGAAGGGATTTTCTGGCAACTGAGCTCTTTCTTCCTTTGTCATGTCTAACATTAACTCTGTAGTTTCAGATTCATAGCTCTTAGATTGGAATAATTAAAATATCCCCACTTTATAGTTTATTTTTCTTTACTAACACATTCTCTCAAACGTAAGCCCACACTAATGTAGGATTTTTGCATAACCATTTCCTTTGATTTTTTTAAAAAAGTCATTAAATATTTTTGTACAAATGCTGAGCAGTGACCCAAACAGGGTTTTTTCCTCACGTTGCCAAAAACTGTGTTTCTTGCTGATGGCAGCTGAGCCAGGAGAGTTGCCATGCTCCGGCTGGCTGTGTAAATGTGCGTACGTGGTGTGTGACAGCAGGATGAACTCCAAAGGAAAAGCCTGGGATCCGGGCCAAAGGGACTGCAAAGAAGTGAGGGACAAAAAAGCCCCAACCCACAGTGTTTTCAGATGAGCAGGCCTGTGCCACCCCTTCCCTGCCCGCGCCAGGACATTTGGCAAAGCCAGTGGATCTGGAGAGCGGTGCCAGCTGAGCTGTGTTGGTAATGTGAGCTGTGCATCTCCCCCCCTCCTTGTTCCTGTTATTAGACCTTTACATGTGACATTTTTTTTTTAATGTAAAGAAGTCATTGTAGGTCATTTCTAAGAGATTTCTTATGGCAACCCCTGCTACTGCACGTTTGACTTAGGGTTACCAAGGTATTTGGCTTAATAAACCTAGACCTGCAAAGAAAAACATCCAAACAAAGTAACAGAAAATTGTCCAAGCATTTCTAACGTTATTTAGGCCCAGACTGATGACAGGGTGATGAAGGAATCATCCCCACTTCCCAGGCCATGCTGCATCAAGGGTTTGCAGGGGGTAGAAATTTCTGGCCTGACAAAATCATATTCCTTCAGCCTCTACAGCACACGAAGAGCCTACATCACACAGCGACAGAAACACGTATTGCACATACACCTGCACGTGGGGATGGTTTTCTTTGCAATTCAGTCTGAAGAAATTTGGGTGAAGCAACAGAAGTAATAACAAGTGGTGGGGCAATTTTTCACCTTAAGCAACACCCAATTTATGAGGCTGCTGCTTCCTTCCTTACTTAAAAGACTCAAGGTTACTAAACCTGGAGACTGCACTAAGAAGAAAGCTTTGCACAGATAGCTATTGCCCCTTTCTCAGTGCCAAGACCCCAGTTTCAGACAGCCCAAAACCGGTGGCTGCAAGGATATATCTACAACACCCGTATGTACGCTATACATTAACACTTGCATTCAGACACTACCAGCACCGCCATTACAGACCTCACTTTTCCCCAGTGTTTATTTTTCCTTGAATTTCTATTCCCATAAAAGTTAATATTAGATTGCCTGCGAAAGAACGGAGCATTCATTTATCGGGACAAGATGATTTTCAAGCTGATTTGCATTAATTTTGTAAGTAAGATTTTTTTTTTGTTCCTGTTTCTTTCCAGGAAAAACTGAAGTCATATGAGAGCAAACCCTGCCTTGCCTGGTTTTGATCACTTGGCATACTTAGAACTAAACTCCTCAAAGTAAATATTTCCTATGAAGATCATTAAGGGTGCGACCAACATGTAAGGACCAGCAACAGGAAAATACTGCTTTAAACCTAATACCGCATCATGTTGCATTCATTAGTTACTTGACATTGTAGCTGGAACAGGAAAAAATAAAAAGACATGGAGCAGAATGATATTTCAGTTTGTTAAATGCTTCTGAGTCAGTACAGTTACCCCCCCAAAACTGCAATAGTTCTCCACGTTCAGCAACGGCAGCAGCTGCTGCTGCCCGTGCGCCCACTGATGCCCTTGGAGGTGGGCACAGGAAGGCAGGAGGGTCTGAGAGTTTGTGCTCGGCTCATAACCGTGCCTGAAGCTGTTACTAAAGACATATCCAACACGGGTCCCCAAGATACGATTTGGGAGATGATGCCTCGCTCCCTGCATCACGAAAGAGAAATAAGAATTTTACCAGGATGAAACTATCAGCCAGGGCAGCCCAACCCAGGAGCTGCACCTTCATCTCCCCACGCGGCACAGCCAGGAGGTCCCAGGGCTCCCCGGCTGGCTGGGGTGGATGAGCAGGCAGGGAGCACCCGTGGCTGCCTGCCATTCCTGCCCAGGATGTGCTCCGGGAAGCTCGCCAGCTCCTACATGCTAAAAACCAGCCTGACTTTATACTTAGCAAAAGTGAAAAGATGACGCAGTCGCTCACGGTGCTGGAGGAAGGAAGATAAGGCAGCGGTCCTCCTTCCTCCCCGGCCGCCCGGTGGGAAGGCCATGCTTTATCTGATGAAGGCAGGGCTGCCCACCTCCTGCTCCCCAGCGAGGGGGCACAGCACCAGGGACGGGGTTTTTAAGAAAGAATGCAGCAGTTTAACAGCAGAAAAAGAGTGGCCAAATGGCCCGGGGTGTGAGCAAGGCGATGCCCACCCCAGACGGGCTGCAGTGCTTCGCTGGCTGGTTAGAGCTTCTCACTTGTAAACCAGCCTTTTGCTCAGAATTCCTGCTAACTGATCAAAAATCATCGATAGTAATAATAATAACAGTTTTGCCATGCTTTGCACCATTGATGCAATTCGAAATGGAGGACTTAACGAGGCTAGATGTGAGACGCTAGCCAAAACTGAATGCCAAATCCTACATTTTTGCAAGAGATTTTTCGCACAAATGCACTCAAGCACTATCATATTAGACACAAATATTCAGGAGGTCGGGATACTCGGGGTACGTCACAACTATCACAGCTCTGTCTACTGCTCTAGGCCTTCAATGGTATTATATCGAATTTACGCTGCACGTGAATGAGCCGGCCCCTCGGTGGTTGCTGATTATGGGAGTTGGTTAGGAAACGCGTGTGTGCCTTGCGTTAATGCAGACAGCTTTAATATTACTCAAACAGCAAGAAAGACATTCCCTCTGCCCAGCACCGCCTGCCCTTCTGCTCCCACTTGGGTGAAGCTCGATGAACCTGTCTGCAGCGTTACAGCGTCGTGAGGTTCTTACGGAAGAACCGGTGGAAATTAAGGGAGGGCAAATATTAATTCTGCAATAAGTGAATTTGCTTTACTTTGCCACCAGATGGAGCCTTGAGATTAAACCATGTGTTTGAGATTTGATTGTCATTTAAGAAAATTAAGCCACATTTAAAGATGCACATTTAACTTGCTCAGGTGTTTATCTGTGTTTTTTTAATGAATCATGTTTTTCATCATCTCTTGCTAGTCAGCTGTGAGGAAACTCTGAAGACTCTGCCAAAATAGGTGCCACTGGCATAACTCAGTAGAGGGAGATGTTGAACAATACGGCTTTTCTTCTTCAATAAGAAATCATACTCCAGTACCACGCAATATTCTGGGAGGGGACAAGATAGTAGAAGAAAGAGCACTTTGTGGAAAAGCTGAGGCAGGAATGAGGGAAAAAAGGAAGATATTTGGGAGGCAGAAGGCTTCCCCCTCCCCATTTACCTTGTGGTTCAATTTAATTTCTGAAAAATCCCCTAAGAACGATAGAAAATTATCAACACAAATATTTTCCTGGGTTTCAGAATTTGATATCAGCAGCAAAATTTAAGAGACAGCCGCCCCAGCAGCATGTTCCTCCCTGACCCTTGTCAACAGGCACTTCCCCAAAATATAAAGTCTACGTGCATAAATTTCATTTCTCTTTTGATTTCACTTCCCTTCAGCCCAGAGGGATTGAACTTTCTGGTTTGGAAATGCTTTTCTGGTGGGTTGTTTCCTTTTTTTCTAGCTGAAGTTATTGCAGGAAAACTGGGAAAAGAAGTGGATTTTTCTCTAAGGGCATTTGAGCTCTAGAAAAGTCTCCAGAAGTGGGTTTTACAGGAAAAAAAAAAAAAAAAAAAAAAAATTTTCTTTTTTTGGGAAAACAAAAACCNAAAAAAAATCTTCTGTATTTGGGAATACAGAAGACTCCCAAAAGCGATATTGCCTGGCTCCAGTGGTTGCCACCCCTGCAGGGACCTGGGCCAGCAAGGAGAAGAGTTGGAGGAGAAATAGCCAAATCTTGAATCCAACTCAAAGTTCAGCAGAAGGCAGGCGGCCGATAAGGCTCGCTGTGCTCTCTGTGTGCTTTTTGTGTTCGGGACTGAGAAGGAAACATGTAAATTCAGTGAGGGGAAGGCAGACTGGCAAATGTTGTTGAGTGGATAATAAGCTGATGAATAACCCCCCCGCACCGGTCTTTGCTGGGAGCCAGGGCTTGCCTGGCTCACCGTAAGAGAGCAGGGCTGCCTGTTTTGTGGGGACTGTCCTCCTCAGTAAGGTGAGCAGGATCAGGGTGTGGGTGCCCACAGCCTCAAAGAGCTTATCCACCAAACCCCAGGGAACGGTAGACAATGTTGAAGTGTCTGTGGGACCTCCAGTCATCTTCACACCTCTCTGCGGTCTCCTGTCTCCTCCTGTACGTGGATCCCAAAGGAACGGGAGGGATGAACAGGCTCCCTCTTGAATTCCACCCTTAGCATCACTTTACGTCTAGAGCAGAGCAGAGCAGCAAAGGCCTGAACCCCAGCCGCTTGCGACAGTCTGAGTGGAGAGGAGGTGGTGCTGGATCAGCACATCCATTGCCATGGTCAATCCAATACTGGGTTTCACTGCTCCAAACTTCCCAGTACTCTGCAACTCAGTCTGCTAACATCCTTTCAGCAGAACCGCTGGGTGACCGCTGCCTGTCGCCCTGTCCGGGAGTGGCCAAGTTTACCTGGCCAGCTTTTCGTATGGAATACGCCACGGTCCCCTGCCCGTCGCAAGCCAACAGCGCCAGCGCAGGAGCGCGGTTACGCTGCGAGAGGCTGGGAAGCGAATGGGTACCCTGCTGCAGCTGCAGCGGAGGCAGCATCCGGCAGGCTTCCTGCACGGCAGGTCCAGGCGTTGGGCAACCCCTCTCCTGGGAAATCCACCCTCGGAGAGGTCTTTGTTGTTTTAAAAGAAAAAGCCAACACCCTTTCGTGTGGTTTCTTGTACCAGCTCCTTTTTTATGAAAAACCAACAAACAAACAACAAAACCCCAATTGTAAATAATGACTCACTTGTACCTGTGCCCAAACCTGTCATTTTCAGGTGTTGTAAATTATTTATTTCCCTTTATCTGTTTTCTAATTGCAAATGTCAGTGCTTCCTCAGTAAGAGAGGGACTCGAGGAGACAGTGATGTGCTGGACTACACTGAGGATATTTCCTCAGCATAAACCGGGCACCATTCTGCTAATTAAGGTAAAAAAGCAGCTCATCCATGAAACCGAAGCAATGCTCTCAGCAAGCAATTCCAAAGCCACATCTATCTGTTATATTCTGCGTATTTATTATTCCCAGGAGGTTACACAGGATATAAGTGGAAGAATTTCTAATGCTGTCATTAATTTCAGTGGCATCTTTGCACATCAGCAAAGACCATCCAACTCTGCCAAATGGAAGTAGCTAAATTTCAGGGGAGTGGTGATGCACACTTGTCACAGCGTTAAATTTGGATTCAGGATGGCATCATCTCCAGGCCTCCAGCATATGACACAGAGTAAGAGGGACACAGTAGGGGAAATCATGTCCTTCACTAATGGGAATATTCACTTGGGAAGAAGTAGAAGAAAATAACCTAGAAATAAGGTCATCGTTCTCCTGACAGCCCCATGGGAAACTCAAGTAGTGCTGAGACTGAACTAATTTTCCTGCTGAGCATGACAGGCATGTGGATGCCAGTTCATGTGGCAGCAAGAGCAGCAGGCTGTGAACAGTGGAAGCAGCTCTAATGTCTTTGGAAAATATTAGAAATCCCAAGAGAAGAGTCTGTGAAGACTTTTCAGCCCTTTGGGCAAACGGTCCCATGTGAATTCCCAACACACGGATTTCGAGATTATTGTTTCATGAAGCTGGGATATAATTTGGTTCCTAGTTTACCCGAGCATTACCAGAAGATGAAACCTTGCACCATAACTGTCAAGAAATGTATTTCTCTGTGATGCAATTCTTAGAGAAGTGGAAGTAAACACACTGCTACCTCTGATGGTTCTCCCTTTAGGGTGACTGCATTGCCACCTTAGCGAAATGGGTCCGAGCACTGAAACGACTGACGCCTAGAAAGAGCTACTAAAATGTTAAGAAATTTCTAAATTTCAGAAGAACAGAGATTTGTTGACAAAAGGGTCACATTCCTGCAAACACTTCAACCTATACACACAGTTGTATAGCAGAGGAACAGCCAAGAACCCGGGCAGTGGGAACATGACCTCCTCCACACCATCAGAGTTAAGAGGCCCGAAGGTACGAAAGGAATGGAACTGGTGTCAAGGAGCAGAGCCCATACATCCCGACACAGGACTTTGAGTGTAAATATTCCAATCCGTCCATAATACAGTTGATTTTTTTGTTTTTTAAATACCAATTAAATGAATGAGAAACTCAGAACATTTTATTTAATCACTGTATCCACTGTTAAGTGATAACGTAATATTGCTGTGAGTTGGATATTCTTGCATTAATATATAATGGCATTGTATTGCATTAATATATAATGCTTAAATATATTGCATTGATATATAAAGCCTAAATAGCCTGGAGAAAGGGTCAAAAATGGCCCTGGGGAGAACTGCTACCTATGAGCAGAGCAAGTATCGTGTTTGAGAATAGACATGACCCAGTGAGAGGGAACAGGCGCTTCGACACATTTAGCGGTGGCCTGGCAGAGCGGCTGATGCAAAGAGCAGGAGAGCCTCAGCCCAGAGGGACGTGAGTAACCTCTGGGCCAGCAGAAACCCCTGAGGTACGGCAGGGAAAAGCGCCAGGTCCTGCACGTGGGCCAGGAAAAGCCCCTGCCCTGGTAAAGGCTGAGGAGCTGCTGGGTGAGGAGCAGCCCTGCTGGGTAGGACCTGGGGATTACAGCAGATGCCAGGCTGAACACGAGCCAACGGCTGCTCTCATCTTGAGTAAGGCAAACCACACACCGGGCTACGTTAGGATGGGGGAAAGCTATTATCCCCTTCTAGCCGGCGAGACCTGGAGGCTGCGTTCAGCGTTACTGCAATAGGCGTAGGGCTCTCCTGCAGCTCAGGAAGGACATAAAGACACCGGAGAGGACCCAGTGAAGAGACACCAAAATGGTCAGGGGCCCAGAGCACCTGACCGACAGTGAAAGGCTGGCGGGGCTGGGCTTGTTAGCCTGAAGAAGAGGAGGCCAAGGGGTGACCTAAGAGCTGCCCACGACTATCTGAAGGGCAGTTAGAGAAACGCCAGAACCAAACTCCTGTCAGCAGGGCCGGAAGATAGAAACAAGGTGTAATGGCCACAAATTGTGGCTTAAGAGACACAGGTTGGGCATTTGGGGAAAAAAATCAGGAGGCAGGTAGTGTAGTACAGGACTAGGTTACCCAGGCAGGTGGGGGAGTGTCCATCCTGTGTGCTTTCCCAAGACTGATCTACACAAAATGCAGTCTAACGTTGGTGACAGTCCTGCTCTGAGTGGGAGGCTGGACGGAAAAACGACATAATTCTCTTTCAACAAACATTCCCATGTTTCTGTGATCTTAAATTCAGGCCGATGCCCACATCTTTAGCGTTAACTTGGTGACATTTCAATATATCCTGAATCGCTTTCCTTAAAAAGACTTTCTTTCTGATCTGGGGGGCTTCATACAAAAGTGCAATAGAAGAAAATTACCACTTTTTTAGGGATTTCTTAATTCTGCTCCTTCAAAACGCAAATGCTATTCACTCTGCTGTCTGCTGGAGAGCCAACACCTTCAAAAATAGCATCGCATGGGGTCCCATCAAAGACTTCGATCATCACCAGGTGTCTCCTCAGTATGAAGAGATTTCTTAGAACAGGAAAATAAAGTACTGCAAGTTATCTCCTGTATCGTGATGTGGTATCTCTCATATGAACAGAAAACACCTTCTGCAGCACAACCTGTAGCCTGTAAAAATGCTGTAGACGGTAGGTTACCTTTCCCTTAAAATCAGAAGCCATCTTCTCAAAACAAACCCATTAAAAAAAAGGTAACAACTTTGTTAGGATCTGTTCTGGCAACATAAGATTTCATATATGCATTAAACTTAGTTTGCATGCGGATGTGCCTGTGTCTGCAGGAGAGCGCCCGTGTGCGATCGTGTTTCTTCCTCTCCGCGCTGTGAAGAGGAAGCTGGCGTGCGCGTGTTTAGGTACGATCACAGGCTTCTTCCTCGCCGCATTGCAAAGAGGAAAGGCAAGCTGGGCTTGACAGCCTGCGTCTTACAGACCCAGCTTTCATCTTCACCCTGGAGCCGACACCGCAACTTTGTTGAGGCTTTGCCTCTCGGAGCTGTCAGTCCCTTCGCTCACAGATAAATACCCTAACAGGATGCCACTATCACCTGTTCTGCTCCTTAACAGTAAATCTGCACCCCGTTGTGCAACTTCTCTGGCAATCTGCAGGGAAAAAAAAAAGCAACAAATCTCTTTAACTGACAATATTTGTACTCCAAGCTGCTGTTAGGACAGGTGTTCTGCGGTATTTCTATTTTTGACAGTATCGGCTTCACGCAGATGAAAAGGAACACCTGTATTCTAAAAAAATACCCATAGGAGTAGAAGAGGGTGAAGGCAGGTTCATTTGCCTTCTGTGCTTCTTTTTCGAAAGTTCCTACTATTTCATTAGGTAAAAGAAAGCAAAAGGGCAGTGCAACGGGCTGCAAAAATGGGTAACGTATTCATTCTCAAAGGCAAGTAGAAGGGCGATTTTCATTAGCGTTAATGGACTGAAGTTTGGTGGGTAAGGTGATACAATCAAATATTTTGTTCTTTAAAGTTATCAATTAGTTATATTGCTATGATGTCTAAAATATATACTTAGCCTTTTTCAGATAGAAATGTGACAGACAGTAGGGTGTTATTTGCAGGAAAGGTGTCTCTACAATTGCAGCATAGCTTTTACTAACTATATACGATCAGCCTCGATTCTGATATGCCTCTGCATGATTAAGAAAACTCTGCTAAAGCCCTTGAAAGATTCACCTGTGATTTTTCACCCCACCTCCAAACAGCTTTTACAGCCTTTTAGCGCAGTGCTCAGACTGGGTGCCTAGTTACACCATCCTGTAAATAGGAAAGCTCTCCGGCTGGAATGTTGTCCAGTTATAAATCCTTTATTATTGTCATATTAACAGTTACAGCTACTCTATATGCAAGCGGTGTGCATGCAACACACACGGATGTAAGCAATCACACCACACCAGAGCTCTTGTTTCCTTGGCTTTTTTTTTCAGACCTGTGTCTTCACTGAAAGACTTAATCCATGTTAAACTGGTGATGTGCCCACACAGCAATCATTTACGCTGTTCAGGAGTAACCGTCTCTATAGGTACTACTTGCATTATGCCAGAAAAGAGCTGCCCCTGTGTGCGCAGCCATATCAACACATCGCAAAGTAAACCCACGCATAACAAGTCAGACAAGCTACGCCGGTCAATGCGCAGTTTTGACAGCACATTAGGGATCTCTGCCAACACAGGCTCTGTCGATCTGGGAACATCTTCACACAGCCGCAGCGTACGTACAGCTCTGGCTTAGCTGCATCGGCAGGCAAGCACATGCTGGGTGCAGCAGAGTTTGGGACAGCATAGCCAAATAAGAGGCACCCGTGCCCACGCGCGTCATTCAGCTAAGTTCAAACTCCGACTGTGGTCACAAGCACGGGCAACAGGGGGGTGTTTCGCTGCCCTTGAGAAGAGGCTGGCCATCGCGGCAGTGCCTGCCGAGTCTCGGGCGGCGGGGTGTAGGTGTGGGCTCCGCCGCCGCTGCGCGGCATTCCAGCAGGCTGGCTGAGACGCCGCCTCGCAACTCTTACCAGCGAAGCAGAGATTAGGACACAGAGAAAATGCCAAGGATGGAGGGGTGGGGTCAAAACCCCAGCGCTTTCCCATTTAGGGTGTCTAACAAGGAACAGCCCCCGATCAGCCCGTGGCTCTTGCTCAGCCCGGGGGTCCTCGCCTACGGCAGCCCCAGGCCGGTGTCCTCGCAGCACGGTGCCGCCGAGCAGTGGAGCGAACTGAGCCTCAGCCAGCCCACCTTGCCAGAGGGAGAATCGCCGGTGAATGCTGGGTGGTTTTAGGGGGAAGTGTGCCTGAAAGGAAAAAGGGAAAACCCGAGATGACACCCCTCAATGCCAAGGTAAACATTAATCTGTGTCCAAAAATGCCTATTTGGTCAGTTCAGCAGAAAATAGCTTGGGCTTTGAGTGTTTATTATTCCTCCTCTAATACTAGCGTTTAGCGATGTTTTTTCAGACCTGCCAAGGCTCTGGGTTCCTAATATATCTCTGCTCGCCTCACTGCAGTTACACCAGAGGCGAATTTGGCCCTTTAATCGTTTGGGGTTGCTGATCACTCTGGGCGTGCTGCTTGCTCGGCAGATTTTCTGGAGGACTGGAATTTCTTGTGGAATTCTGTTCTGTGAGGCAGTGGCTGTGTGGGCAGCGAGTCCTCTTCAACGTCGGTCTGAGCACAGTCATTAGAGGCCGTGCTCTTGACGTTGTTGCTTCATCGGTAATCACCTCTTCATCTCTGTCTCCTTCAGGCTCGCTTTTCTGCTCATCGCTTTCCACAGTCTGTCACTACAGAGAGACTGGACTCATGACTTTCCCCTGAACGTGAAGAGGCTCTTTTCCATTTAACTAATGTTCCTGTTACCGCCTTTTGTAACAAGGCAATCGGTAGAAGTAATGCATAAGTAATGTATGCTTTCTTTGCCACAATGCTAATCTAATACTGCCGCAGCAAAGAAAAGCACGCCAGGCAGTAAGGGAAGTCAGCGGAGCAAACACGGTAATCGCTGTCCAGAAACAGAGATCCTCAGACACGGAACCAGATTCGTCTCAACCCAGCAGGAAAAACTTTCTTCTACAAACATTTATATTGGCAGCTCTCAGCATTTCGGTTTCGTAGTCTGAAATACAGCTGGAACCCTTATCAACAGCCTTATACACAAGAGCGAGGTAGAAATGCAAAAGAGGTCCGAGGGTCACTGATCAGAGCAGGAACAAAGGCAGCGAATATCAGAGCTAGAGAGCGAGGGAAAACAGGCTGAGGAGGTGTCGAAGGAGGAAGCCTTAGCAAGAGAGGTGGAAAAGGTCCGGAGGCAAAAAGCAGAACTTCAGACATCTGGATAAACACAAAACGGCAAACTTGGAGAAGGTCTCCTTTCGTAAAGGAGAAAGTTGGTAGTTTCTCTTTCATTTTTAACAGTCCTACGTGACGTACTTATTGTTTACCTTTTGTTGTCCTTCCTTCAGTAATCATGCTACTCCAGAAAAAACCTGAATCGATAGATATAGTGTATATTTAAACTATTATTCATGACATGTATTCATTCTTGTTTCTTTACCTGCGCTACCTTGAGCCTGGGCTGGGGCTCAACTGTGCGATGCTCTGTGCACGTATAGTGCCCTGCGTCGGGGACAGCCCTTGCTGCCCGTGAACTTGTGCAACGTGCGGTGAGAGGATCAAGCTCATGCTAAGTCCATATGCGCCTCACTGCTCAACCACGTGCGTGGATTCGGGTCTAACAAAAAACTTAAACGCAGGCTTAACATTAAGCTGTGAGCGACCGTGGAAATGTAAAGCGTGTGCTTACATGTCTTGCCAGACCGTAGCCCTCCCGATCACAGCTTTATTTGAGCTAGGACAATATATACGACTGAAGATTATCCACATACATAGCACCTTCTGCTGCAAAGTCTGAGAATACTTTACAAACTAGAAGAAATATGAGCTCATATTGTTCCCAAAAGGTAAGGAAGTATTCTCCTGGCATACGTGAGAAGGAGATAGAATAAACGTGAATGTATTTTAAAGTTTGTGGTTTTTAAAAAGTACATCAGAATACTTAAAAAATTCCTACACAGTAAAAATCAGTTTTAGTGCCGTGCAGAATTGCTTAAAGTGATTCTTCAAGTGGCATTATCTGCTGAGCCAATGATCGGTCGGATAAGAGATACTACCTTGCCTTACAAACCTTGTTCTTTAATATCCTTAGACTTTCTGGGCTACTTACATCACCACCACCACTAAAAAGGGAGGTGCCCGTGTTTAATGTCACTTTTAAGAAATACAGTTCACTTCTTGCTGCGAGCAAGCTTAAAGGTGACAGAACCATAGCCGCTATGGCACACCAGTTCACCCTTCTTTTTGGCCAGACTCCTCCGGTCCCTAAGAGAATCTAGTCTGTATATTTGTTAATATGTAAGCAGTGTTGCTTTAACATGACAAACAGCAGAAGGATTAAAAGGGTAATTAAGGGGATAATCTCTTGCCTTTCAAGGCGATAAAGATGATCTCAGAATAAATACTACCCAGGGTATTTTAGCAGAAAGGAAAATCAGAAATATTATGGAATTCAAAAGAACAAGTGATGTTACTTGTTTAGGTGTCTTAGGATTTCCAGGCTTAAACTGCAGCCAACATATGGCAAAAGTCTGAAGGAAAACCGGGCCAGTACTAAGAGGCTGATGCAAAAGCTTTTTAGAGGTGAAGTGGTGGAGTCACCCAGGGAGATCTCTAATATCTATTCCGTCAAAGAGCCTGATGATTTCCGGATGGTAATTTTCTTATGCCTGTGCATCTCAGGATGGGATTTGGCTGCCCAGACCTGGCACTTCAGGCTGCAGCTGCTCTCCAAAATACAGTCAGGCTGTTGGAGGAGGAGCTTTATTCGGAAAGAGTAGTTACTGACTGAATTGACAGTTATTATCAGGTGTGTAAGGATAGGAAAAATGGTTTGATGGCACCAGAATTACTTTCTCCTGGACACTGCACATTTTAAATAAGTTTTGAACATGTTAAGATAAATGATTGCCACAGATGCTACAGATAGAAATGCACCAAAAAGAAAGAAAAGAAAAAGGTCACGACAAATCTTTATGAGAGTTCCAGTTTTGCAAATTCAGCGAGTGCAGGCAAATGTCAAAAAAACTTATTTTTTTAAATTTTCATCTGAGCACAATATTTCAAGGTGTGTCCATCCCTTGTGACAGATCACGGAATGTAGACAGTGAGCAAGCCGGGATGTACAGACACTAGTCTTGAATAATAGCAAGGGTCTTATTTCAGTTTTATTTCTGAGTTCTTTTTCAAGCAAAGGTGTTGGGTAATTGGAAGATAAAGTCAATTTTTTTAAGCACGGAGTAATTATACTAGATTAAGATACTGAAAATTATTCGTATAGTTTATAAACTGCCAGGTTGCAGAGTACAGGTACAGCATCGGCCATACAGGAAACATACTGAATCTGTTTTTAAGTCTGTGTCTCAGGGGCTTGGATGAGAGTACGGCTTAACTTATTCCTAACACGCTAAAACTAGGAAGTATGAAAATTAATTTTTTGCTGGTTTCTTGGTAAAATGAGGTAGAAGTGTTTTTTGTTACTAGACAAAGTCAGGTTAAGTAGATGTAAAAAACTTTGTTCATTTCTGACTGAAGTAAAAATACTTATTAACATGAAAGGGAGCAATATCAAACCTGTGATCTTGAAAGGAAGTAACAGTGGTACTGCATCTGTAGGATAACAGGCACATGCTTTGAATGCTGGAAAACACGCTGCATTTTGCTTACGCTTAGACGAATTGCTTATTGCGGTATTTGCATAGCGTTCAGTTCTGTTTAATTACTGCTGTCTGCGAGGAAGGGTTCAATGGTGTAGGCACCAGATTCAAACCAGACTTCTTTCTAAAGTCTAATTGCAGTGAGATGGACACAGACTTTCATCCGTATGCCAGCAAAGAATGTTTCAGACAGTCTAATATACGAGGCCTTTTCTTCTTCGCCCCGTTTTGAGACATTAAATGAATGGTGATGCCTTGTGTGCCCTCTCGGCTGACCAAGATCCTTTAGGCCGTATTTCCTAAGGGAAGGGAGGTAGCTTGGCTAAAAGTATCCCCATCCCCGTGCCACACTGAACGCGGCCCAGCGACGCCTCCTTTCCACCGGTGATGTGCTCCCGCTGCAAATACACAGCCTTAGACGCACGTACGGTCGTCTGCGCGAACGGTGCACGGAGGCAAAAGGAAAGAAACCGCCTGACGCGGAGGCAGGCTCGAGGAACCTGCAACGGGCGCTGCCTCCTGCCGCCGCTCGCTGCCGTCCCCTCACCGCCGCTCCCTGCTGTCCCCCTCACCGCCTCGCCCTCCCCACGGCTCTCCCAGATTTCAGGCTGTTTTTAGGGCGCCGACCTTTTAATGGAGGCGTTTGGGCACTGCCCTTTGCCTGTGAAGCTCCCGGTGCAGTCACGGAGCTGCGTAACACCCCGAGCAGGGAGAGCCGCGGTGTTTCTAGAAAGTTCCATAGGAATAAAGGCCCCCCCCCCGGCGAGGCCCGCGTGAGGGGCCGGCATGGCGGGCTTGGCCCCAGGATGGATGGTGGGAGGTGGCGGCGTTCCCTGGCCGGGCACACGGCGAACCGCTCGAGGGACCTGACGGCCCCTGGCAGGGTGCCATGCTGCGCCGCAAGATGAAGGGAAAAGGAAGTGCCGGTCGCCCTCCAGGTGCTCATGGCACATCTCCCCTTCGGGGCCGAGTACTTTGCCCGCTGTAATGGCGCCTGGGCGTCCTTACATTTCTAGTTGGCGATCACTGAGGGGAAGGCGGGGGTTTGCAAGGCTGAGACAGGACGCTGGCAGCCTGCCGGCGCCGCGCTCCGCACCCCGGAGCGCCGTCTGGGCNTTCCCTCGGCGCGGCCGTTTTGGGCAGCCGGGCCGGGCGCGGGAGGCGCCGGGCGGTGCGGAGCTGCGGGCTGGCGTGCCCGTAGCCGGGATAGCCGGGGGCCGGCCCGGCGGTTTTATCTCGCAGCTGGGTCTGCGCCAGGGCCGCGTTTCCTGACGGGGTTTTAAACCTTAGCAGGGCGGGCGGGTCCTGCGGCCCTGGCCAGCGCCGGGGCTCGGCTCCGTCCCGGCGCCGCGGGAGAAGGGGCAGGGGAGGCGGGC
>VZTL01009433.1:38668-64190 GCA_013400535.1 Scopus umbretta
GGGTTTGCAGCGGCGTCTTCCAGGCAGACAAAGCGGGTGAGGGCTCACCCTCCGCTCCCTCCCGCTCGGAAACCCTCGTAGGCAGCGAGCTGGAGAGCGGTGCTGTGGTGAGGTGCCTGGGCTTCTGCTGTGTCGAGCTTAATTTAAGAAACCTGCCATAAAGCGTTTTAAATAGAAACCCAGGCGAGTGCTCTGCGGTTGGCTTTTCCTCCCTAACGTGTTGCCGTGCCGCTGACGTGAATTGAACTTTCCGAATCTGTGGGAGACGTTATTTTGAAGGTGTCCTGCTTAGCTGCTGATGTTTTTAGTCAGATGATGCTGATCAGCGCCTAGGTAAATAAGTCAGTAGCTCTAGAGGAGGAATATGGGATGGACCGAATTCATTTGTAACCGGGGAGTGGGACTATAAAAAAACCCAAACTACCACCACCACAACAAATCGCCAAAAACCCAAAACACAAACACGTGTGGACTTAGACTCTACTGTCTTTATTTTATTTTTTTTTCACCCCCCTTCTAAGCTGGAATCAGGAGAGCAGCTTGCCTTCCAGCCCACAGAGCCTCTGTCTCCCCTGAAATGTCCCCCCTTTAAAAGAGGAAGGGGTGCCGAGTGGTGGTGTTGCTCCGTGGACTCTGTCCGAGCTGTCTGTCGGGAGCTGGATGTGTGCGCAGCTAATAGGGTCGCACTGAATCACTGGATCGAGATGAGGGAGAGAAAGTAGTGAAACGTGTAGATAAAGGACTACTTTAAATTTTGAAAATGTCATTAGCCTGGCCCGTTTCTTGTAGGACAAACTCATCAGCTACTCCTGAGGCAACTCGTTACATGTATTTTTACTGGCCCTGTACCACGCAAGTTCCGAACATAATAGTTCTAATACATGCTTACGTCCTTTCTTCTCGTGGTAGCTGCTCTTCTCAATTTAGAAGCTACTCGTGCTGTTTTGTTATACCTGTCACAATATTCTCTGCGTTTGCGCATGTGTACATGGGTTTTTGTAACAACTCTTCCCTCTGACTTCAGGGCTTAGAGTTGCATGTAAACATCAAGTTCACGGTTTTACTCCAAGACAAACTTGTTCTAGTGCTTTTTAATGTCTCCTTTTGCTGGAATATTTGTGCAGAGCAAACAAGCTGAATGGATAAAGTTGGCTGAAACAGCACAATAAAAGTCCGCTAGGATATCTGCGCAAAACACTTGAGCTTGCAGAATACTCTCCCTGCAGATTCTTTGGAGCTGGCTGTGTCAACAGTGTCTCTTGAGCTAGCTGCAGATGTTAACGCAAGTGATTTTTCTTCTCCTCTCTGACTCCTAGTTTGCTTTGCTTGTTACTGCACAGCTTAGAACTGCATTGCTTTGCACGTTTTTTAGTGACTTTTGTTATTTTTGAGCGGAGGCTTTGTAACCTACTGGTGGGAAGTCTTGGTATTGTGTTCTCTTATCAGCTCTGTCAGCTCTTGCTTCTCAGATTCAGGCTGCCTACGTCGCTTCTTAAAGGATAAATACCTTTGCTTTGTTTGAAGTACCTGTAGTGCAAGAGTAGCTAATTACGTGTGGACATCATCCAAGCACTGGGACGTCCCTGGTGCCAAAACCCGCTGCAGGCTGCTGTGTTCCCGTACTGATAGGCTAGATGAGTAAGTTACCGAGAGGTGTAGGTGAAGGTGGCAGAATATGAAGAGAGAAGAATTAGTCTTGATCTTAAAAGCCAGTTAACTCTGAAAGATGGTTTTTACATAATGACGTGTAAATGTGGCATAATTATGCCTTGAAACTAGTTTGGTTTTTTGACAAATGCATAACTAGCCAATTGTGGCAGCTTATGTCTTGCTGAACCAACGTTTTTCTGTTTGGAGGATGCAAGACTGGAATGTAGGAGTATTGACTTTCGCAAAACAGCTTGGTTTTTGTTTCAGTACTTGCATAGCTGGTGCATTTGANAGGGAACGTCACTTCTGACTGTTTAGTGTTTGACAGTGCTTTTGCTGTTCTCCTCTCAAGTTGGCTTGTGTGGGCCTTTAGCCTAGAAGTCTAGAAAGGCACGGAATTTGCTCCTGAGTGTTAAACTTGCCATTGGGACACCACCACTAACTTTGCAGTTGGTATTACACAACACATTACCGTGTTACGGGGTGGTGGCAGTAGTTTCCTTTGGATGCAGTCATCTTCTGCTTGAGAGAACGCTGCGGGGCGGGGGGGGGAAACAAGTCACTGAACTAAAAAGATAAGTTTCAGGCTGCTAGAAACAAAGCTTCCCTGGGACTTGGGTGGAAGGAAGTGTGTTTTGAAGCTGCTAGTTGGGGTGTGCCACAGGGACTTATTTTTATTTGGCATAGTTTGAAGCTGCGTTTAAGCTGACAAGTGGTTCTCTTTCGTAGTGGGCTTCACTTGTGCATATTACAAGCTCTAAAACCTGAATGTTTGACTTGTGTCAGATGTCTACATCCCAGCTAATAGACAAAGCTGCATCTTGGCTTCTTCTGGTAGTCCATCTTTGTAAGGAAAGGTAATGTTATCTTAATCCACCTGATAGCAAGAGAAGGCTAGGAAATAGGCTTTTGGGAAGAGGCCTGAAAACGCTGTGTACCTTCAGATTTGTAGAGCAAGGTCATTTTTTCCTTGTACTGTGTTGCGACTGCAGCACTGCATCTTTTGTTACAGTTATTTAAATTTCTTGCACCTCAAATAGTTTCTGGATAAATGTTTTTCTGGAAGGCGTCCTCTAGCTAGGAAAATAGCCTCTCTCAGTGCTGTTTGAAAACTGATCTTAATGTGATACAGCAGTATTTCATGTAAGTGTTCTCCTATTATAGGATGCTTGACTTACAATTCTCCATGCACATCTAGTAGCTATAGAAGATGGTAGGTCAAAGTGAAGCAGTAGATAACGGCTTACTCTAAATTCAGAGCAGCTACACTTTCTAAGTTCTCATTCCTCTTTATTTAAAGGATCCAGAAGTTGCCACACATGGAGGTGAAAACTCATCTGGAAGATGCCTGTTGACTCTGCTGGGTCTAGCGTTTATCTTGGCAGGAGTTGTTGTCGGTGGAGCCTGCATCTACAAGTACTTCATGCCTAAGGTAATACACGAGTTCTTTTTTTCTTTAGGCATCGCTGAATAAAGAAAAAGTGTAATTATAAGTGGATTAGCACTATAATAGAAAACCTTCAATAACTGGGACGTGAAGACTGCTATGTCCTTTATAAAAGTGCCAGGTGTGACAGACCCGTGCTTTGTCGTAGCATAAGGGTTAGAAATACAGTTTTAAAGCAACATTCGCCATAAAAATAACTAGCCTTACTCTTACTTTCAGCATAAGGTGTACCGTGGTGAAATGTGTTATTTTGAAAATGAAAATCATGATCGTGCGGTAGAACCTTATTTCCTCCCTATTGCTGAAGAAGCTGACATTCGAGAAGATGATAACATAGCCATCATTGACGTGCCTGTTCCAAAATTCTCGGACAGTGATCCAGCAGCAATCGTTCATGACTTTGATAGGGTGAGTATATGTGAAGCGGTAAGAGATAGCTAGTCTTGTTGCTCACTGGGAACTGTGGAGTGGATGGTAATCATAACAGCTCCAGGATTTTCATTCTTGAGACCTTTAAAGCTTACTAGCAATGCAAGCCTCTCTTTGGGGATGGGTTAAGCATGGGAAATCCGATCCTTTTAACTCTGTTATAGTAGATCTAACTTCTGCAAGGGAGGAGTGTTACAAGAATGTTAGAGGAGTTCATACCCACAGTGGCTGGTAACTGTTGTTTCTCAGAACAACACATCTCAGTGCTATGCAGCTTTAAATATTGTTGCCCATAGGATGTCTGGCAGCAACACTTGCTGTTTGGTCAAGCAAGTGAGGGTGGGAGAACATTGTAAACGTGAGTTAAGAAATGGGGAAATGGAGGAGTCAGTCTGTGATTCTGCCAGACTGTGCTACAGCAAATTGTAGAATTCCAAACAAGCGTGGGCTCCTTCTCCTCAGATAAGTGAATTGAAAAATCCCTTCAAGTGGCTGAAACCTAGAACTTGAAAGGGCTGTTAGTTGCCTGTAGTTTCTCTAAAGCAAAGATGAGAGGATGGTTTTAATTTGACTTTTTTTATTAAAGTTGCATTGATAGNCTGGTGCCAAAACACGCTGCAGGCTGCTGTGTTCCCGTACTGATAGGCTAGATGAGTAAGTTACCGAGAGGTGTAGGTGAAGGTGGCAGAATATGAAGAGAGAAGAATTAGTCTTGATCTTAAAAGCCAGTTAACTCTGAAAGATGGTTTTCACATAATGACGTGTAAATGTGGCATAATTATGCCTTGAAACTAGTTTGGTTTTTTGACAAATGCATAACTAGCCAATTGTGGCAGCTTATGTCTTGCTGAACCAACGTTTTTCTGTTTGGAGGATGCAAGACTGGAATGTAGGAGTATTGACTTTCGCAAAACAGCTTGGTTTTTGTTTCAGTACTTGCATAGCTGGTGCATTTGACTTTTACACTGCTATATCTTGCTGAGCATGGAAGTATGTGCAGCCGTTGTAACAACACTGTGGCTCGTTGTGATCACAGGTCACTTAAATATATTGTGTTCTACGGGGGTGCAAAGAGTGGGACCCAAAGAAAGGCAGGCCACGGAAGCTGCTATGCTAAATCTAGCTGCTGACTCTAGGAACAACATGAAGGAAAAGGATCTTCTGTAAAATCTAATTTTTCTGTTCTTTGTACTGCTCAGGAAGGCCTCGAGAGTGAGCTGTTAAATACTGGCGTAGTGAATCAAGGGACATACTTGATCAAATGTATATATTATCTAAATGCTTGAGGTTTGGTTTGGGGTGGGGGGTGTTTTGGTTTGGGNTAGGCTTTTGGGAAGAGGCCTGAAAACGCTGTGTACCTTCAGATTTGTAGAGCAAGGTCATTTTTTCCTTGTACTGTGTTGCGACTGCAGCACTGCATCTTTTGTTACAGTTATTTAAATTTCTTGCACCTCAAATAGTTTCTGGATAAATGTTTTTCTGGAAGGCGTCCTCTAGCTAGGAAAATAGCCTCTCTCAGTGCTGTTTGAAAACTGATCTTAATGTGATACAGCAGTATTTCATGTAAGTGTTCTCCTATTATAGGATGCTTGACTTACAATTCTCCATGCACATCTAGTAGCTATAGAAGATGGTAGGTCAAAGTGAAGCAGTAGATAACGGCTTACTCTAAATTCAGAGCAGCTACACTTTCTAAGTTCTCATTCCTCTTTATTTAAAGGATCCAGAAGTTGCCACACATGGAGGTGAAAACTCATCTGGAAGATGCCTGTTGACTCTGCTGGGTCTAGCGTTTATCTTGGCAGGAGTTGTTGTCGGTGGAGCCTGCATCTACAAGTACTTCATGCCTAAGGTAATACACGAGTTCTTTTTTTCTTTAGGCATCGCTGAATAAAGAAAAAGTGTAATTATAAGTGGATTAGCACTATAATAGAAAACCTTCAATAACTGGGACGTGAAGACTGCTATGTCCTTTATAAAAGTGCCAGGTGTGACAGACCCGTGCTTTGTCGTAGCATAAGGGTTAGAAATACAGTTTTAAAGCAACATTCGCCATAAAAATAACTAGCCTTACTCTTACTTTCAGCATAAGGTGTACCGTGGTGAAATGTGTTATTTTGAAAATGAAAATCATGATCGTGCGGTAGAACCTTATTTCCTCCCTATTGCTGAAGAAGCTGACATTCGAGAAGATGATAACATAGCCATCATTGACGTGCCTGTTCCAAAATTCTCGGACAGTGATCCAGCAGCAATCGTTCATGACTTTGATAGGGTGAGTATATGTGAAGCGGTAAGAGATAGCTAGTCTTGTTGCTCACTGGGAACTGTGGAGTGGATGGTAATCATAACAGCTCCAGGATTTTCATTCTTGAGACCTTTAAAGCTTACTAGCAATGCAAGCCTCTCTTTGGGGATGGGTTAAGCATGGGAAATCCGATCCTTTTAACTCTGTTATAGTAGATCTAACTTCTGCAAGGGAGGAGTGTTACAAGAATGTTAGAGGAGTTCATACCCACAGTGGCTGGTAACTGTTGTTTCTCAGAACAACACATCTCAGTGCTATGCAGCTTTAAATATTGTTGCCCATAGGATGTCTGGCAGCAACACTTGCTGTTTGGTCAAGCAAGTGAGGGTGGGAGAACATTGTAAACGTGAGTTAAGAAATGGGGAAATGGAGGAGTCAGTCTGTGATTCTGCCAGACTGTGCTACAGCAAATTGTAGAATTCCAAACAAGCGTGGGCTCCTTCTCCTCAGATAAGTGAATTGAAAAATCACTTCAAGTGGCTGAAACCTAGAACTTGAAAGGGCTGTTAGTTGCCTGTAGTTTCTCTAAAGCAAAGATGAGAGGATGGTTTTAATTTGACTTTTTTTATTAAAGTTGCATTGATAGTATTAACAGTTACCCTTAGTCAGCTGTAAAAGCTCTTGTAGGTTGTTTGCAAATCAAACCTTGGCAACGCAGATATATAAACACAGTAAAGACACTAGCACTGACCTCTGTACGTGCTGCCTTTAACAGTAGCATGGAATGCCGCGCAGCCAAGCGGTGCTACCCGTGTTCGCGGTATTTGCGGCTTTTTATCTGTGTTGTCTTGACACAATCTTGGCTATAACATAAAGGATTCGGGCAACTAAGATTGATTCTGGTGAAGAGCTATGTGAAGTCATAATAAAACAAGTAGATATGTTGATAACTTGAGTTTCTGCAGTTCTTGCACTCGGTGGTAATGCTGATGTGACTTTCTAGAGACTAACACTCTTTCTGAAGGATCATTTACAGGGAGTGATTGCTTATCAGCAGTTGGATACCTTTTGTTTGAGTTTTGCTTAATTGGACTTCTTCAGTTATGAGAGCATGCTCCCAAATACGTTCTCTGTATTAATACACACTGTAACCATTTAGAATTATGATAGAAACCGCTTTTATAGTCAGCTCTCGCTTGCGTACAAACGTCCTGGTGTAAACCGTAGCTGTAACCGCTTTGTTTGCAAGAGCGGTAATAGCTAGGGTCTAACACTAGACCGTTCCCAAATGCGTCGCTTTGATGCTAGCTGCGCACCATCTCCCATCTTTTTGAGCTTCCTTCTTAGTCCTTGTAGAACTGTGTTCTAATAATCGAAGGCCACGCTTAATTGAAAACTTGTTTTCAAAATAGCTCTTGACGGCGTATCTTGACTTGCAACTGGGTAACTGCTACGTGATTCCGCTGAACACATCCATAGTTATGCCGCCAAGAAATTTGATGGATCTCTTCGCAAAACTGGCGGTATGTGGAAAATTTACTGTTTAGTTATGCTGACGGGGTCCCTTTTGATAAGAATGCTGGGTGTTGCTCCTGAACTACAGTCTCTTGCTGGAACAGTCCTCTTGCCATCAAAGTACATAATCCCCCTGGCTCAGTCACTGTACTGAAGTTAAGGCCAGCTGTCAGTGTGTATTATGTTGAGTAGATTCATGCTTAATGCTCTTATTAATACCTAGCTTTATGAAAGCTGAAAGCAACTAGCAAATAAGGTTAAATTTAGCTATTAGAAGGGAATTTGATAAAGCTCCAAATTATCATTGAAAGCCTAAACCTGAAAGTTACTACCGGAAAGCTCACTTGCCCCATGAGAGCTTTAATGAAAAGAACAATGTTAACTTGTTCTTCTGTTTTATGGGCACTGTAGTTATGAGCTTACCGTAAGGACTTTTGACTCTTCAGTGACTAAAACTGGTATTTTTCCAAGAAGACTTGCCTTGCGGGTCAAGTTGATAGAGTTTGCTGCTACTTTCAAATGAAGTGCAGTACTGAGCTAGTGTGTGTCAAATGTGGTTTTCGAGAAAGTTGTTGACTCCCCTACCCGTAGTGCTAAGGGCCACCTGATCTAGCTTAGCTTGTTTCATTTTCTTCAGCTTCATGAAGACAAGTTTTAAGTGTGTCTCCCTGCCCCTGTTTTTAGGAGTTGGTCATGAGGGTTGGGAAGTCATTTCAGTAGCACTGTGATCATGCAAACATGAAACTTTAGTTTTCACCTCTTTTAACTGCAAACTCCCTGTTGCATACAAATGGACAGGTTCTGTTTGGGTTTGCTTCATGTGAGGCAAGCAATGTTAAGGTTAACTGCACTTTGGATGTAACTGCAACTGTTTGAAATAGCCTTTGTCAGTTTTTAACTTCTCTGGTATGCAGCTGTGCAAGGCTAACATAGTATTAAAAAGAAGGAAAGCTGAAATCTAGTGCTTGAAGCCCTTCTAAACCAGAGTAAAATATAGTGATGTTTGTCTGTTGTTAGTGGAATACTGTATCTCAAGGTTTTTCTTCTTTTAGACTGGCTCTTACCTGCCTCAAACCTACCTAGTCCGTGAAGAAATGGTGGTTACAGAGGAGATAGATAATGTGTCTGACTTGGGTATCTTCATCTACCAACTCTGTGTTGGAAAAGAGACGTTCAGACTTCAGCGCAGAGACCAGATATCTGGTAAGTTCCCTTCAGTAAAAAAATAGATCTGTTGTTTGAGTACGGGAAGGGTAAATACTGAAACCTCGGGAGTTTTTAGACTTGGAAATCTGCGAGTGCTCAATGTGAGCTGAGACTACTCATTCAACTGATGGGTATTTTTCCCCTACTTTCAAGTATGTATCCGAAGTTTCATTTGAACATGGTGAGAGACAGTTTCAGTTATGGAATTAGAGGTTGCGTGCCCAAAACGAATTTGAACGTAAGCTTGTTTCTGTTCCATCTTTTGGTTGAAGTTGTAAGTTAGTTCGGCCCCGAAATTCATACAATCCATCTGATAATGTGAGTCCCTGTAGGGGCAGCTTCGTCTGTCCCTGTCCTGTCTAAAACATGGGTTAGAGGAGCACCAAGTAAAAGCATCATCTTCTGGTTCGCTTCCTCTGGGAAAAAAAATAAAAAATTGAACAACTAGCTCTGGACATCCCAGACTTCCTCTGTAATAAAGGAAGAACACTTTGTAGGAATTTCTGAGATCTTGTTTCTTTATTGCTTGTCTACTTGTGCCACCCCCCGCCATTCTGTGAAAAGGATTGAGTTCGAGGTGTCGGTGGTTTGACATACTGGCAGGAGGCCTGGAGTACAGCAATCTGATGCTACGAATTTTAGTTCACTGTAGTTCTCGAAGCATTTCATAGCTTGCTGCTCTTGCCAAACACATAACGAACTATTCCTTTGTCACTTAGCCTTTCAGAATGCAAATGTTTGGTTTGTCAGAACTCTCTGCTCTGGTTTTCCTGCCAAGCTCTTAGGCAAGAGTTTCCTCAGCCCAGTTACAGCTTGCAGCATCGGGAGCCACATCTGCTGTTTGCTAGAGACACCATCCTGTTTCTAGGTGGAAGGCTCTGTGTGTGGGAGCAAAGAACTGGTCCTGTGTAGCTAACAGTGTAGGGCACATGAAGAAACAGTAAACGTTGCCTTTATGGGAGGGAGAGGCGTGTGTCTCTTAGCTGTTGCGAAGATGCTTTTGTGAACCAGTCTAAATTGACTGCTGCTGCGACTGGAAGACTCTAATCTACAGACAATACTGTGAAGAGCGTTTGTGGCGTTTCCAAAATCATCTTGCTGTAGCACGTTGTTGACATCTTCGCCGCGTAGCAAGAGACTGCTACAGCATACTAGCACAAAAGGATTCTAGTAAATGAGTAATGCTGCTTGGTACAGTTTCTGTTCTGTAACTAACCTTGTTTGCCCTTGGGGGGGAGCAGGGCAGGAAATCTAGTCAAATGGGAGACTGCTGCTGAGGAGAAAATTGTTCAGGGACAAGGCTTGTCTTGCCTTCCAGATCAAATTTCTAGCATGCCTTTCTTCTGGTGTGTACAAGCCATGCACACACAAATAATTAGACTAAAATGGATAAACTTCTGTGGAGAAGTCTTCTCGTTAAGCTGGTGCTGCATTGGCACTCGGATTTTGTGGGAGTTCGTGGGTTCATCCGTTAGATCAAACTGACCTCGGGTTCTGCGGCAGTTTCCGGGAGTCGTAACCGAAGGCATGAGAAACAGGACAGGTTATCCTGACTGTTCAGTTACATACCCAGTTAGATAGCCATTGGAAACTTCTTAGCTTGTACAGGCAGTAAGATTGAGATGAATTGAAGGACAGGCTATATTTTAAGTTTTTATAAACTAAAGCAGTGCCCTGCTGGGTTTGGTTTCAGAGCCAGTGCTTCTAGACCTCGCTGGATAGTTTCTCCTGCTTGCTCTGAACAATTCTCTGCCTATTAAACAAGCTGTAAATCTTCTCTATTTGTTGTATATTGAAGTGCTTTAGTTGAGCAGCTTGTCTTTGATGGCAGGAGTACTATATTCTTGTCTCCTAGTGAAGATTCACAGCTGATGCAGGTAAACTGCCTGTGTCAGATCCAATGCTGGTGTGTCCCAAAATAGAGAAAATCACTTTAATAGTGTTAGGAAGAACTTTGGTACGGTCATCAGCTGAGTGGCAAATCCTCACAGAACTCTCATCAAAGTGAAGACTGCTCACAGAAGCACGCTCTGAGTTAATACATACAAGGTAGGGGGAAGTGCTGATAAAGAACTAGGCTTTTTTCTGCACCCTTTCTCTGTTTTTAAATTCGCTCCCTGTAATTTCAGTCTACTTTGCCATTTCTTTGTGGTTAGGAAGGGCTATGAGAAACTTTGTCATAAACCATCTATTTAGAGTTGTCTCTTCTGTCACTAAACTGGTGGCGGGATACTAGAAAAAAGTGCTTGCCTGCTTTGTCCCCCCGTGTTGTATGCAGGCCCCTCTTCTGTTGTTACCATTCTGAAAATGAGGGAGGCTTTCTGATGGAAAACAAGCGGCTAGCAAGCTCTGGTGGCAATTCATGGCTGTAGAAACACTGTGTACCGAATGATTGTATCTTGTCGCTGTTTGTAATGATGCAAAACTCGTAAATACTTGCTGCTGTGTTTTAGATCTGCTTTACTTAGGCTCTCATCTTCTCTCGTCCCCAGGTCTGCAGAAACGTTCAGTGGAGAACTGTCACTCAATCAGACACTTTGAAAACTCTTTCGTTGTTGAAACAAAGATCTGTCAACAGTGAAGGGTGTTGGATGGGAGGTGACTAGTTCACATCTTCATTGAGAAGTCTGAGCATTAGACATCGACTTCTTAAATTAAAATGTGCAGTGATAATCAAAAGCCTTATGCATTTTCTGTGTATTGCTTGTATTTTGAAAGACAGAGTCACCATTTCAGCTTTCTTTGATCCTTGGTATAACTTTTTAGTTGTCTCATGTAAGACTTAAATTTGAGTAAGGTTTTTTTAGAAGGTTAATATCAGTTTATCTGTTGAATGTGTTTGATTTAGTGTAACCTGGGAATGGCAGAAAAAAAAATATATAAAAATGTTAACCAATTCTTTGGCTGGAACCAGTTCTGTTCACCTTAACTTTCACAGAATGATTAATACTAATAATCTGTGGTTTGCACATCTCGTGTAGTTCTGTAGAATAGCTCTGCACTCCGTATCCTGGCTAAAACAAAACCCCTTCTGATGCGTATCATTAAAGGTTTATTTCAACTACTGTGTGTGAAGCATGTAAAATCCAACCTCAGTGATCATAAACCTCTAACACTACTCTCTTTCATTTTGTGCAATTACTGTATTGAATTCGTATGTATATTTGGAACCTTCCCTGAACTTATGTTTAATTCTTCTACCTTTGGTTTTGTGGTATTTAGTTGCTAGATTCAGATAGAGTTGCTCTTAAAGCTTGTCAGTATTTTTGGTTATGAATTGGTTTATCCTGTAACTTCCTATTTCAAGGATCTGTTCTGGTATAGCTCACTTGTGAATCTAGTTGTAAACTTAAACTACTCTGGCTTATATAAACTTTTTAGATCAACTTTTTATGAGCAAATAGCATTACTACTGCAGTCAGCGTTGTTCTTTTTTTTGAAAGCTGCAGTATAAAGATGATGAAGAGTTAGTGTCCTGCAGTTGATGAACTTGAGAGTTTTATTAAGGGACTTTATATTGGCATAAATTCTCCAACCCTATAATAAATGTTTCTCTAAAACTTTGGCGTTTGTGTGACTTCATGGCGCTCGGAGGCAAGAGCGCAGTACGCCGGTACGTGGCCGCCGTGGGGGAAGCGATGGTTATGGGCCTGGGGCGGCTCGCAGCGCCCTTCCCTCTCGCCCCTCTTACCCTCACCTCTTTTTCAGCTTGTGAAGCCGAATTTCCTCTTCCTGTTGCTGTGGAAATGCTTTGTGGTGCAAAACGAACTTGGGGAGCGGAAGGAAGAAAAGACATCTCGCTTCAAACTTGATCCCCCAGCAGGCAATTCTCAGCGACGTTAGTGCGGTGAAGTGAATCCATTGAGCGGCGTTCCTGGCACGCGGGCGCTGACTCAGTTGTGGTATAGCAAAGGAAGGATGCGTTCTGTAATTCAGCCGTCTGAATATTGGTGTTGATGAGGCTGGTGATTAAAGGTATGCTCGTCTTAGTGGATTTATGGCAGTGTTAATGAGAAGTTTTTGGCATATCACGATAGACCAAGACAGCAGAGGGTTAGTCGACAGCTTATTGTAACGCTGTTCTGCATTTACCGCCGTGCTTTGCTGTGCTTTAAGCTCAGAACTATGAGAACGCTGCGGTGAAATTTCTACGCCTGGTTGCTCGGAGAGCTAAAGTGTGTATTGAACCCTTCTGGCTTTCCAGGAAAGCAACTTGGATTGTACAGCTGGAAGCTAAACAGTAAAGCTGGCTTTCTGCACTAAGAACTAGAGTGAGAACTGACTATAGGAGTAGCTGCTTTCAGTCGTCGTTTATGAAACTGAAAGGAGTAGAAACGGAAAGGAGTAGAGCGCAGCTCCTGGGCAGTAGGGAATGCTGCTGCCTTCTCCTGGAAACTAACGCTGCTCTTCTCCTGAGGTGTGTGGCGATGCAATGCAGAGGACATGCCCCAAGACTAGAGCTTTGGTCTGCTTGGCTCTAAAATAGTAAGCGTAGGAGATTATTTCATTATGTACTTAACTTTACTGAAATAGAATGCTGTGGAAAGCTCTAATTATTGCCACTGGGAGTCAGGTATGCTTTACCGAAATGGGCGTGCGTTACTGGGGAAGTAGCTGCGCTGACAAGTTTCTGCTACGGACTTGCTATGTGCTTGGGCAAGTTACTGTTGTGGTAACTTCCTCCTCCGGATTGTCTGCGAGGATAACGAGGGTGGGTTGGCTGTCTCGTTTGTTTTGGTAGTCTTGAGTGGAAGGGTTTGGAAATGTGTTGGTTGCAGAGAGCAAGAAGCATCTGCTTGCAGCGTTGAGGTTTGACTTTGTTGAAAACAAAAAGTAGAAATTCTTCCTTTCAGCTTCGAGTGACTGTGCAGTGGATGGCTCTCGCTATGCAAGCCTGTAACCTGCTGGCTGCCTGAAGACGTGTGACAGGAACGCCAGACGTGCTTCCAGATAGGAAACGGTTTCTCTTGCCTTTGTCTGGTAAAGATTTTAAAAGAAATTAAGTCAGTTCCGTAAGAGCTTATTGGATGTTCTAGGCAATAAGCCAGCATACTCAAAGGAACAGATTGTTCTTACCTGCTTGGTGCTCTTGCGTTGAGAAAGTAGCTGACGTTTTGGTCACGCGTGCGGTGTGCTAGGCTTATTATCGGTGCCTAATCGTTTTATGCTGGGGGCAGGCATTCACATCAAAGGACTGCAGTTTAAGGTTGCTTCTGTGAAAACAGCCAGTATTCCGGGGATCTCGCACTGTCTCTGAGTAGCTCCTGTGTTCAGCGGGTCTGTAGGAAGCAGGAGAGGGGGTGCGACTCGGGGGAGTCCTCTTGCGCCAGTAGATGGCACAGTCAGCAAGCGCTTGGGCGTAAAGTGTGCGTAAATGAGGAAAACCTGGTGTATTTATTCTAACATAGAGGTTTTCAGTATTTTGCCAAAATTAAACCTAAAAATGGTTTGATGAAAGCTTTGTCTAGGTGGTATTTAGTGTCTTTGCTTAGTTTTTTACCTATAGTAAAGAACACTTTTATAATACAACTGTAACCTGTGTAAAACACTATTAAATATCTGAGTAAGACTCTGCTTCAAACATGGGTGTGGTAACTGAAGGGATAACATTACCAAGATGCAAATGCAAACTTATTTTACTGTCGTAGCTTCTGTTTACAGGTGTGTTTACTGAGAAAGCAACCGGTGTGCACAGCACAACTGGCAGTATCTGCGCGCTTACTTATTGACAAGTTAACTTTATGCTAGCTTGCATGTTATTTTTCTGACATGATATATATTTAGGTGTAAGTTTTAAATACTTTTATGAATGTTAAGCTGGTGATCCGGTGCTTTAGATGATTCCTCTTTTAGCATTACATATGAGGCTTTTTTTCCAAGTTTAAGTGCTCTAATCGGGAATAAAATTCACAATTAAGACCAAACTCGGATTTGTTACTTGGAGGAGATGCTGTTGACCTTTGCAGAAGCCTGATAGCTTTCTGTCTGAGTGTGACTGGTAAGGTATGGGCGGCTGATGGTGGTGTGTGTGACACTTCCTTTAGAGTAGGTGCTAATCTACACTAGAACTGCAGTTTCCTCCAGCCTGACGTTGTAAAAATTCATCGGAATGAAACTCTTGTTTGTATATATGGATACCTTGAGATGAAGATCCAGGGAAGAAAAAATGGGGACAGCGTGGAGACCTTTGAAAGACATACTGAAACCTCAGCCTGGTGTGAAATAGAGCTTTAGCACCTCAGACTTGATAAACTGGTTGTCTAAAAATGAGACACTTTTCACAATAAGCTCAACTTCATGCTGTGGACTGTTGCAGCACAGCCGTGCTTAGTGTGGTGGTGAAAAACCCTCACCGCACACCCACAGCAAAAGTCACAGTGTATATGTGGACACGTGGAGGAGGAAGAGCCTGCTAGGACTTCAGCAAGACTGGACTTAACTGCTGCGGACTTGATTAGTTCCTTGCATCACAAGGAAAGCTACCAAAAATTCTGATGTGCTCAGCAGAGTTTATGGTGAGTGACAGCAGAAATATCAGAGCATTGAAATCGGCTCTGAATTTCCCTGAGAAAAATTCTGGTTTACTATTTTTAAATCATCCTCCTGTGTCTGGGATTCATTTTCCCTCAGCTGCTGCAGCTCTGCTTGCAGCAGGGTGCTGAATTCAGCCACTGAATTGGACAGTCGCCTCATTAATGATCGAGCAGCTGCCAGCTTCAGACTTTTTTTAGGTTGCTGCTTTTGTTTCTTGGTCTTCTCTGAAGGACTCGGGAAGGCTAGAGAGAAAGGAAACATCATGACGTTTAACTAAGGACAGCCTCTTCCGCCCTACCGCTTCCCTGAGCTGTTGCATTTCATCTCACGTTCTCCTAACGTGCCCCAAATGAAAAAAAAAAAAATAAAAATTCCTAGAACAGAAGAGGATATTTGCAGGGCCAGATAAATGCAGCACAGTCCACGAAGCCTCCGCGGTGGCACAGTAGCTGGCCACGTGGCTGAATTACCACTCTGGGAAGACTGCACTTGAGGTCAGGCTTGGCAGGATTAAAGCTGCTTTGACTGTCCTAATTTTCAGCCGCATGGGGGATGGCTTGGCTGCCAGCTATGGCACAGAGCCCGAATGCTAGCCCTGATTGAAGCTTCGAGACTGCAACCAAAATAATTATAATATGTATAATTACAGTCGCATTATTTCATTAAAATTATTTCTTCATAATGTGCATATATGTGATATTACCTAGGCAATATAAATGGGTGTATTTCCTGTCTTGAGAATAATTAAAGATTCTCCACCTAGCATTCCACCTCCAAAGGAAATTATTTCTTATAGTTTAACTATTTTGTTTACTTAGGCGTATTTCCTCTCTTTATACTGTGACACCTCAGAGTTCCACATTAACAAATGTGAAAGTGAATTTACTGTCTTAAAACCCATTCTGACTGTGGGTGTAGACGTTGTGTGTCTTACAGAAGCGTTCATGTTCTCATGAGCTGTTCCGTTTTGGGCCTTGTTGATGTTTGAAGCTCTTCCGGGTTCAGCCGGCGTGTGGACGCCTGATTCTGGAACAGAGAACTTCCTTCCTACCAGCCTAATCCCTTGTTGGAGTGGAACCAGGTGCCTTTATTCTGGCGTGAGAGCGCCAGCATGTGGGGTTCATCAGGAATAGATCCACGAAACCTACAGTTTCTACTTGATGATCAAACATCCCTTGGTGGGGAGAGGGGGTCTGTAGAGGTTTTTGGTTTTGTGGGGTGGTGATATCGGTGGTAACTGCGTACTCTCACTTGACAGTAAGGAGCTCAGTACTTTGGTTTCTCTGCACCTGGTGGCTCTAGCTTCTTTGTCATCTCACTTTTTGAGTCCCTTTCACTACTTAATCCTTAATTCTTAGAAAAATAAGAGGGACATAGAAGCCACCATTCAGGCACCAATACCCATACTGGTGTGCCTTAGAGCCCAGTGTGAAGTTGGAAGCAGTTAGGGCTTTGTGTCCTCAACTCACATTTAAAAAACAAAAACCCAAACAAACCAAAAAACCACGGCGGGGGTTGGGATCAGTGTTTCACACATAAACCATAGCATGTCCCTGGCTGTGAGCTGAGCCCTAACTGCCGAGATGTTTCTGAAAAGAAATGAAAGCATTTCTGCTTATCTTGTACATCTGTGCTGCAGTGTGAGCTGCTTTCCTTGATGACTGAGTTCCTTCTGCTCTTGTCAAACCTTCAGTGTCAACTGCTCCTGACAACTCTACAAAATCCCACTGAATCGGGTGGGTATCTGGATGGCTGAGAGGCAGGAATGACAACCCAAAGACACAGTCTCCTTCTGTTACTGACTGCCCAGAAGTGTTGCCTATGGTAAAGGTTTGCTGGGGTGGAGGTTGATAGGAAGTAGAAGAGTACATGGGTTGAGGAGAGCTTGCACCTAGAATTTTGCTGACTGCTGGTGTATTTGTGAGGCCCTTTTTTCACCGTAGATTAAGACCCTTGATTCGCAGTAGGGAAATGACTCATACTAGCTGGAGGGAAAACAAAGTTTCTGGCTGAGTGCCTCGAGCGCAAGAGGAAGAAGTGAGCTCCAGATCTCAACAACTTTTGTACTTCTATAAATGTCCTATTTGCAGATACACTGGATGCCTGCAGTATCTATTGGCAGACGGATAACATTCACTGTTTTTTAATGGAGCTAATGGTTCCCCTCTACAAAACTCTTCTTACTGTTTTCTCGGCACATTTTTTTTCCCCCTTTTTCTCTATTGTCATTTACTTTTTTTTTTTTTTTAAACAACCAACCAACCAAAAACCACTAGGCAAAAACCACCAGTGCTACAAAGAAAAGATGGCTTCTTGCTGCAGACCTGGGGTCGACAACTGAACACTGATGTTCAGGTGAGTTGGGGCCTGTGCTCTGAGGCTGGGCCCCTATCTCCTACAGAAAAGCATCACCCCCTCGTAGGAGAGATGGTTGGAGGGGACCTGGTTTTTCCCCGTTGCTCTCGCACACTGTTCCACATAGAAGAGGTCATGCTGGTTGTGGCTGCTGCGCTGAAGAGCACGGACGTGTTCTTCAAAGCTGTAAAATCTCAGCCTTGCAGCGCTGCTTTTGCGTTCATCCTTTTGCCTTTGAGCAGGGAGTGTTGTGGTCCCCTATCTGGTATTGCTACCAAGGGCTACTTGCTTTTTTCCACTCATACGGAGGCTTGCCCTCACGAGGCCCTTGCCAACGCTAACCACCCACTCCTGAGGGCTCGGCACCGAGCTGTGGAAGCCTGTGCATGTTTTGGCCTAGCGTTGGTCTTAGACCCGGCCTTGAGCTGGCATAGGAATACTTTCCAGTTGCCAAATATGATTCAGAGTAAGCTTCAGAAGCGCATAGGTGTGCTTCAGCACAACAGACATCTGAGGGCAAAACCCCTCAGTAACAAAATCATCAGCGGGGCTTGAAGCTGGGATTTCTTCCGTGTTTAGTTCCTGTGCCATATTCAGCCCACTTATTTCTGTAGTTTACAGTCAGGTTTTTTATTTCTTTTCAAATTCTAAACATCTGACCAGTTTGGTGTCAAGGTGGCTTTAGTGTCGTGCTGCTGTGGTGGGTGCTGGCAGTGCGGCCTGTGGGGCAGGTGCATCTCCCACGGGATCGTGATTGCCAGAAACAGTCTTCCCTTATGCTCAACTTGCGGGTTTTGACCAATCGCCAAACAAAGAGCTCTCGGATAATGGGAGAAGACCTGAAAAATAAGGGCTCTGCAGCATTGCCCGCATTACGTGACTGCAAAGGGGTGCGCACCCATGCGAAGTGAGGCAATTGTTTGGGGCTGTCCTGTATCCCGGCGAGCAGTGGGACTATTTGCCTCACACCAAACCATCCTGCTTCCCCATCCATGGCAGCTCCGGTAGTTGCATCCCTCCCGTGTGATGAGCAAAAGTGCAGCGTGGTGTCTCTGGTCCCGGTGGGGAGGACACCCAGGGGCCGAGGCGCAGAGGGGTGATCTGCTCCCTGGGGGGGGCCGTGCCACATCCCTTTTATCTGTAAAAGGGAACTGCTCGACTTGCTTGTGGGAAACTTCCCGGAATTCGTAGCAATATTTATGACAGCCCTGTCCTGCAGCCAGCGTGTCCCCTGGAGCCTGTCGTAGCCCGTGGCTTGGTTTGAGTATAACCACGTAATGAGGGGCTGGAGGGTAATACCTCCTGTGCTGCCCTGTCGAGAGATCGTGGCCCTGACCCAAACCAGTGGCTGCTGGAGAAGATTCCACTGAACCAGGAAGCAGCCAAAGAGCTGCTGAGGTAGATGCCGCCAGGGTTTGATGTCCCATGGGAGGCACCTGGGATGGGTCAGTCAGGGGCAGACGAACCCAGAGGGAGAAGCTTTGGGTGAACTCGCAGGAATGGCGCTGCGCCGGCGTGGACAGCGGTGCTGCTGTTGTCTGTGGGCTTGGGAGGGTGCTGCTCTGGGATTTACAGACTGTTAACCCACAGGAACAGGCTGGGATGTGGGGCTTTGATGGTTAGCGTTAATTCACTTAAATGAGAAACCTCTCATTAAGCTAAAAACTCAAAGCCGTGTGAGTTTTAGCTTCTGTTTTACACAGGTCTCCCAGGAACTTACTCTCTAGCTGCACAGACCACTGTCTGACCACAAGGAGTTACCATTTCTTTAAATATTGATTATGTCACGTAATAGTGGAGTTTGTGCAAGATAATGGCACTAAATCACAGGACTGATAAACAGGCTAGCAGCAGATTAGAGAAACTAGTCAGCCAAGACAAGAGTTTGAGTGGATTAAAAACTTTAGAGTTTTTCCCCTTGGGACACTGGGAGGGCAAGCAGGGAGGAGAAGCTGGCCATGGGGTGTTTGGAGCTGACCGTTGGCGGCCGCACGTTGCAGTTGGTAAAAGCCAGGACCTTCCCTTAGCTGGAGCCCCACCGAGATGTTCCCTTCTTACACCGCTGCTGGGCCCACTGGCAGCATGGGTAGGCAGATGAGTTAAGAGATTTATTAATTCTCACAATACGTTCTGACAATCGGTTATGTCGTTTCTGTTCATCCTGCCTTTGGTGGTGGTTCTGGGTTTTTGTTTTTTTTTTTTTTCCTCTGAATTCTAGGTTTAGGGGGAAAAAAGCGAGGGTGGAAGGAAACTTAAGCAGACTGGCATCAAAAATTATAATCTTGACAAAGATTATAATCTTGAGCTGTAGCTCAGCCACTTGCTGACCATGGAGGTATGTAACCTCCGAGAGGCTTCGTTTTTCCTCTCCCTTTAACTTTATGTTGGCACCTCTGTGTATGCCCAGAATTGAGCGCTGGCTCTGACTGGGATCAGGACTTTTTTTGAGGTCTAACTCATGCTGAAATGGGCTCTGGGAATATCTGGGCGTGTTGCTGGACTGGCTTTCTTAGAGGTAGCTGTTGCTCAGTCATCACCCACACACAGACAGGGTGGAGATACCTTAAAATGGAGCGCTAACGGCCGCCAAAAAGCCCCATCTAAACCCTACCAGCAGCTGGTGATGTTTACGGAGTATATCCCGTGTTGGTTTGACGTAAGATACAGAAATAGAGCTGGAAGCAGGAACAAGCACCCAGGTCTTCCCCTTTGAGGAGATGGCGCTAACCGCCAGAAGTCCTGTTGGTGTCTGTTCCCTGTACTCAGGACCAGCCTACTGCGATCTTTTCTTTTTTCTCCCACTGCTTTGGTGGAGGAGCAGAGACTGTCCTCATACAGACTAGCCAAGGGCATTTTCTTAGCAAGGAGAAACAGGCATTCGAATCCCCTCTTAATTTCAGGAGGAATTTTAACCATTTTCCCTTCTTAGGCAAAGATAGTACTTACAGGGAAGGAACAGTGACAGCCTTATCCCTTCCCCGTGTTTTAGAGCCAGGGTACGCTCCTCCTAGAGAGATCCAGGCGATGCCGAATTGTTAGAAACCCCAGGCCTACGTTAAATCTAGCCCTTAGCGTATCAGATGGATGCGCCTGCCCCTGGATCAGGCACCTCCTCCTGTTGGCTGAAGGTTGTTCTCTGAGGAGGAGGATGATGACAATCCTGAAAGAAGAGATATTGATGGCCAAAAGCAGTCTCTGTTAGAGCCGGAGATTATTCCTAAGTGCAGTGCAAGGCTCAGGAGCCTGCCGGGCCAACAAGCTGTGTGGTCATTCCCCTTGTAGCTACTGGGAGCACGATGAGAGGAGGACGTTTCTATTGCTTCTCTCCTGTGGTTGCCCTGGCTCTGGTGCAGCAGGCCCTTGGACAAGGGTGGAGCCGTCAGGAGACTGAACCAAAGTCACCTTGCATCGGCTGACCTCATCCAAAAATATGATCGTGTCCGTCCCTGTTTCCTCCTGGGAAGGTTGGTGCTTTCACTAATGGAAACTAGTGAGCCTGCTGGCATCAGCAGGAGTCTTTGCGTGGAGTTCAGTCTCAGGGAAATAAGGAACAATGTAAAAGGAAGAAAAGTTTTTTGGGGTAATTTGTCAGTATTGAGAGACTGTGGATGAGTCTTTAGTGGAGCAGAAAACATTAAAGAGAAAGAACTGATGATGGGCAAAACAAAGACCCCTGTACCTCTGGCTGCTTCAACTGGAATGTCATCTTTTCACCCTGAGTTTCCCAAATACTCTCCTCTGTGGCATATTTTTTCTTTTAATTTTGAGAAATTCATAGAGTCTTCCTCTATTTATTTCAGCAGTGTTCCCCATACAGTTAAATTCTGAAGTGCAAATCACCGCATTAGAGAGAAGGCCGAGTTGAAACAGGTTAATCTGGTGGCAGCGGTGAGTGGTGGTACCAAAACAGCTGTTGCAGATGTGTTCTGGCTTTTTATTACTATTATTTTATTCTTGATGGCTTTAAGCAACTGGATCTTTTTCAAAATTGGTTCTTTTGACCGCTAATGTATAGCCGACAGATCATATTTACACAGAGCTCAGTTTATCAGCCCAAATGCTGGAGCTCCTCTGCCCTGACTTAACTGGCAGCGTGAGCCAGGCACTGTCCAGACAGCTCCAGCTTATCCGCTCTCTTTTTGTCAGGGTATTTATCAAACCATCTTTGACAAGATTTTATTCTTTTTTGTTAGTTCATTTTTGTACTGGTTGGGATTGACTTGAGGGGTGATGTCCAGCAGCGCTGTGTTTGATGCTCTGTGTGCCTTTATGGCCAACGAGCTGTTTTTGTGACGCTGAGGACAAGACTAATTTTAGCTTCTAACAGCAAAGCGAAAAAGGAAGTAAACGGTGAAGTAAAAAGTGTCAGAGTTTGCTGCTAGTGCAGCCTTAACCAGAGCAGGAAAACCTAACACTGGCTACAGAGAAATGGGGAGTATTCTCAGGATGTTGAGCAACCAGATGACAAAATAGCAAATGAAATCTAGTGCTGTGTCCTGGTTTCAGCTTNTGGTAAAAGAAAAGACTTGTAAGGGGGAAGAAGAACTCTGCATAGGTAAGAAGAGCTGTAAACCAGCTCTTTTCATGAAGAAAGGAGATCTTTTGAGTTCCGTGGGTAGCTCACGGGCAATGGCTGGTGATGGCAGAGGAGATGAAGAGGACGTTGGAAATGTGACGGGCTATGGCCGTGGAGGGCCTGTGCTGCGGCCATCAGCACGTGGCCCTGCTCCCACCCAGGAGGTGCCTGGGGGTGCCATGCGTGGGTGAGACCTCGCCTCCGCTGAGGCACGAGCCGTGCAGAGGAGGTGAAAAGGGAACTGGTCTCTCCTGGTGCAAGAGGAAGGCGCACGGAAAGATGTTGTCGGGTGGCCGGCTCAAAGCAACGGCGATACGTTTCCAAGCATTGTACGTAAAACTAAGATAGGGAAGTCACTGCCACCGGGATCAGTGGGTTCAGGTGTATGTTGGTCAAGCAGGTTGGAAAAGAGCGTTTCGTGGTCTGGAGAGCGATGCTTTCAGTGCAGCTGCAGGAAGGCCCACAAGCAGTGGTTGAGAATGGCTGTTGCCCGGGCAGGGTTGCTGCCTACAGCCCGGCGTTTCAATGCTCTCCCCAAGCCCACCACCAGCAGCAAGCGAGCTGCTTCCGTGGCCCGCATCTGCCTCAACGCAACCATCTTGTGAAGGTGTAAAGAGAACGGGAAGAGGGGCAGGCGTGCGCTTTTGCGCTTCTGTAGCAGCCTTCACTTGCAAGTACAGTTTTAAGTCTCAACGTGCCAAAAACAAAAAAAAAAAGAAAAAACACCAACCCCCAAAAAACCCCTGTCATGTCTCTTCTCATGATGACAGTGCCAGAAAGGAAGCCGTGAGAAGCGGTGACCGAGGTGTGATGAAATCGTCTGCAGCTGTTGCAGGCAGTGCCTACATTTTCCATGCCATGTGGGTGCGGAGATGTGCGGCTGTGTGGGAGTCGATGGAAACGGGGGGCTGCCATGTGTGGCCTTCAGAAAGATGCCGAGAGCTCTGCTTCCACCCAGAACTGTGTCATCGTCATTTGCCTTGTTGTGCCGGGTATAAATAGTACTTCCCCCCAAAAAAACTTGCCTTGATGCTGTATCTGAACAGCTTAAGGTCCCCAGGCATCCCCTGAGACCTTCCCTGGGTCTGTGCTATTGCCACAAATGGCTTTTTTTGGGATCGGGAGGGATGCAGCCTGCCCTCAGTGTGCCCCTGGCTTCCAGTTTCAGGGAGAGTCCTTGAAAGAGGCTTCTCTCACTGCCAGATAGAGAATAGCTCTCCTGAAACATAACTGCTGTGAAAAAAGAAGAGAATATACCTTCTTTTTTTTGGCTTAGCACAAATCAAACCTGACTCTGCTTGTGTCAAAAAGCCACTTGTCACCTCGGCACACAGTCTGCCTGGCGAGATTGTTGGCAAAGGCTGCGGTGCTTTGCTTCTCGGCAATAACAGCCCTCTCGGGGCAGAGGTGCTTCTTGAGCAACTGGAGGAAATGCTTCCTGCAGAATAAAGGGGTTGGTTTGGGCTTTGGGGGTTTTTTGGGGTTCTTTTTGGGGTTGTTTGTTTTTTTTTTTGCTCTCAGTTACATTCTTATTCAGATACCCAGTCCAGTGCTGCAGACCAGATTTATTACTCAAAAGGCTTTCCAGAGAAAAGATTTCCGTGGGAATGTCAGCTTCTGCTGGCTTTGAACAGGCTAACTGAGAACTGCAGCCAGCGCTGAGCGAAGTCCAGGTGAAGAATCAGATCTTGCCTAGCACAGACCTCAAAGCTGGGCAGAAAAGGCAATTGCTCCCTGCTGCTGCAGCGGCTGGGCATTACTTGTCTCCACTAAACCTCCCGCGTGCCGTGGGCCGTCCCCACTTGAGGCTTTCTTGGGTGGCAGAAACGCAGCAGAGCATCTCTCTGCTGGTGTCTGATTGCTCCGGGGCTCAAAGGTGGGCTGGTATCGTGGATCCTGAGCCATCAACAGGGCATGGGCATACACCTTCTGTTAACCTAAGGAATATCTTGATTCTCCAGATGTCCGTGGCAACATCGGCCAAGGGCTCGCGAGACCTCTGCCATGGAGAGCGTGGCCCAAGCAAATCCCACCTGGAGCAGAGGTGCCGCGGCAGGGGGAAGGCAGGCAGGCCTCTCCTCAATTTGGCCCATGCGAGCTCATGCGACTATTACCCCCGACTTCCTGTAAAAAGAGACATTAATACGAATAAACCACATTGCTACGGCAGCAGTGGAAAGGGCTCGTGTTACACCCACGTTATTATCTAGGTGGGAAAACCAGCTTATTGAGGTTTTTCTCATTGAACAGTTTCTGAACTTCTGACACCACTTTGTGTAACATCTTTTCCCCTCGGAAGCTCAAAGTAGCTCTGGGGGGTTGCACAGGGCCATCCTGCTCCCCTCCCGTGCAGCCGGGGACGGCGCCAGAAGGGACGGCGATGGGCTCGTGCCCATCTTCAGCTGTAGGAATTCACGTTATCTTTGTAAACCTCTCGTGGCGGGCAGATGAGCTGCTGCAGTTTGCAGCCCTGTGTTTTGTCCCTTTGTAAGCCAGCATTTTGCTTTCCTCCCCAGTGCAAGGAGGAGGTTAAAATAATTTTGAAAAGGCAACTGAAATGTTCTACAGGTGCCCGAGAGGCGTCGGCCATCCCAGTGTTGCCCTGCGGTGGTCCAGGGAAGCGTGTATTGGTGATGCAGGCAGTTACAGAGGGGAGAGTGGGCCAAGAATTACATTTTAAATTTCTTTTTTAAAGGATTTTTTTTTTTATCATAGACAACAGGAAGTAAAAAAATAAATATTTTTGCATTGCTGTGAATAAATTACAATGTGCTTTGTGGTTTTCATGAATTAGCAGTGCTTACTCAGCCGATACGCTTGGCATACAGACTCACTGGCTCAGACTCCTGCAGGGGTGAGGTGATGGAGCTTTATTAATAGATGGCTTTTTAAAAAGAAAAAGTCTTTCTGTGTTCCAACACTCTATGGGATTCACATCATTTTTCTACAAAATATATAGTTTTTTATAAATTAAATCTATAAAACATTTGCATTAAATAAAACCTAATACTGTCACAGTATGTTTACATTTCAAAAGGCAACGTTTCAAATGTTCACAGAAAAATAATTTTTATGAGAAGGTGCAAATGAAATGCCAGTCAAGCCCAAAGTTTCTGTTGTTTGATTGTAAAGAAATGATTATTAAAAGTACATCCACGTTTGAGCCTTCCTTAAAAATCTCTCGTAGCCTGTTGGGTGGCGCCTTTGACTCTGCTTATAGTGAGTTCCCACTACAGTAAACTCCAGAAAGGTTTGGTTCCTCTGGCCGCATCTGAATCACGCTGCTGTTAGTGAAGGGTAGATGTGATGGCACGGGGTTCGTTATCAGGGAAAGGGAAATAATTGGCCCCATCTTTGGTGAAGAGGACCCAAAAGGCTCGATAGATGCCTAGCCTGACTAAATACCCTCGAAGCACAGCCCCGTGGTTAAAGCTTATCCAAGGCAGCGCTATGGCTTCAAACCATATGGCTTGCAAGCCACAAATGGGAACTGATGGTAGAAAAATAGTGTCTGGACGCTTCAATGACTTTGTGATTTGGGGCTATGTCATTTGCTACACTC
>VZTL01009437.1:0-12372 GCA_013400535.1 Scopus umbretta
TAGATGAACTCCAGAGGTCCCTTATAATCCCTACTATTCTGTGACTCAAGTCCTTCTAGGTTCATAATGCAAAAAAATGTTTAAGCTATGCACAATAATTTCTTATGATACATTACCGTATGACTATATGTACCCACCATAACTAAATCAAACAATTTAATACATGTAAATACTGGCACTTAACTGCTGGAACTACTTTTGCTTTTACTGCTTTAGTACAGCTCGCATACCTGAATATCTTAACTATCAGAAATGTAAAACAACGTTTGTTTTCATAAACTAGCATAAAACTCCATGCTGCTCTACTACAGGACCAGACCTACTTCCATATGTGCTTATTCCTCTCACATCCCCTTGTTCAAGATTTTGCCTTTCTACCTTCTCAAACCAAGCTTTCCTCCTTGTCACCTGCCTTCTAACTAGGCCTAAGGAAATTTAAAACAGCAATTAAAGAAATGTGATCTTGCTATATGTCTACACACAGAAGAATGTTGGTTGGTGGTGTTTTGTTTTGGTTTGTTTTTTTAAATGACTATCATTACTTAAGCTTAACCATAGTTTTCCTTACTTTAAAGAGAATTAAAAAAGGTAAGGCAAGGTTAGGGGATACATTTTTCAGGCAGAAAGATTTCAAGGCAAAAATCAAAATTTAAGGTAAGAATCTGAGTCATACAAAAATAATTGTTTGGCTATTTTGTTGATATGTTACGACGCTATTTTCCTGATTTGCCCATCACATATACAGAATTATTTTTCAATTTGTGGAAAACAATCTGATTTCAAGCTTGAGTAAGCAGTCTGTCATCTATCATGAGCTATGGAACAGCATTAATTTATGTATTAACAGTGCATTAATAGTATTAATCTATAAAAATTAATTTAATATTCAATTCCCTATTACTTAAGACAGTGAGTTTGCTTACTCCTCTTTCATAATTAAGGCTACTCAAACACAGTTCTTTCCCATTTAAGATATCATTCAAAATAAACAAACAGAAATCTTTGTTTAGAATGCTAACTGTAATGAAGTCATGTATTTGTGATGTAGAACTCCTGCTGTGCATTTCTCGTTCCTTCCTTTTCTCCCAAGGATCAACTAGATCTATAACCTTTCCAATGAAATCATAGTGTTTCTTTAAGAGTAACATAAATCATCAATTTGTATTTGTACTACTAAAAGTTTTGGCTAATATTTGTCCTGAATCTTGATGCTGTGGTTTCAACACATTACTTCTCATATTACATCTTGCAGTTCTGAATAGTAAATTTCAAAGCAGCAGAGGTAGACACAGGCTCCACACCTGCCAAACAACACAGTGACATGTTTCTTTTGACAGCAAATGGTCCTCAAGCACAGACCTCCCAGAAACAATTTTCACAAGCCAAACAGCAATTTTACTACTGAGTTACAAACAGCCACAGGTATACAGGGGTTCACTTCTAAGGTGGTGATGTAAGAGTGGTGTTATGTCATTTGTCAAGAAAAGCAGAGCAGAGTATGGAAAGAAAACAAAAAACAATCAACAAAAAAAGCAAAAAAAAAAAAAGCCAAACCACCACACACCACAAACCAAGAGCTGTGGAACCGTATTAGACAGAACCTGAGAAAAGTGGCAGTATCATTCTCTCCAGCTAAATAATATTTTGGTTCCCAACACCTACAAAGATAAAGAGGTTGTGTATATTGCAGTCAATATATTATTTAACTATAATGATATGATATCCAGTTTAAAAAAAAAAAATATGCTTTTTCCAATATAATTTGCTAATGGATACTGAAAGGAATAAATGCAAACTATTTAAAACTACAAAAGAAAAATGAACAGTGGTTTTACCTTCCACCAGTACTACATGCTCCATTTGAAAATGTTTTTTGGTATGAATTATTTAATAAGAAAACACATATGCACATTCTTTGTTTTCAAAAAGTTTAACTCAAGAGATAATTTAAGTTACATATAATATGAAATACTTTCTTATAAAAGCAATTGTTTCCCCATAAAACTGATTAAACCAAAACCTTTTTGTATACAAGAGAAGTAATTTTAATTGAATCTCTCATTCTGAAACTTTACTAAATAATTACTGCCTTCATGCTTTAACAAAACTGTTATCTAGTCAGCATATTATCATAGCATAGATGTCTATCTCTAAAACGACAAATGTCATATCAAAAGTTCATACATCATTGTGTTCTCAAAAAGTCAATTCAATTAAAAAGTTAATCAAAATTTAATTCTACACTTAGGACTTTGAATTACCATCTACCTCACCCAAGATGATTTTATGATTCAGAACAGAAAGGTTAATTTTTATTCATTTAACTCAAAGTATAAAAGGATGCCAGAAAGATATTGATGTAAACTGATGTCTTCTCTTTATCAACAGGCAAAGTCTGGCCCTGGTAGGAACCAATGCATTTGGTTATGGTACATACTCAAGACTAAGAGTAAAAAAAGTACACTCTTCCTATGACTGGACTTCTCTGCTTTTAAATATCCTGAAATCAAAGCTGCCAGCAAGGTATTATGACTTTCTGGCCAATAAAAACTACCAAGTACATCCATTCACTTCAAAAGAGCACCTATTGCACAGCAACAATTTTGGAGACTACTACTCTGACCCCGCTCATACTTAACGTCTGAGACACTATAAGAGCGATCTTGTATTGCATTTCAAGTCATTTAAGTACTCACAAGTCTTCTGTGAAAACAGGGCAGAAATAGCCTCAGCAGAAAAATCAGCATCAGATTTACACCTTTTAAGTCTTCAAAACAATTTCCATAAGCTCACAAAAGCATTCTGCAAAGCCTATGCATAGAGGTGGGTACTTTTAACTGCATTTCTGAATGCAGCCAGTTAACTAGAATTATTATGGATTTCTCTGTAAGTGGTCACTTGTGTCACATAATGGTGGATCAATGAAAACTGTATTCATTTCTAGGCATTTACACTGACAAGAATGACTATGTTAAGGGTCTCCTGATATTTCCATCACAAATCTATTTTTTGGGGAACTTATACATCAGCTACAATAGTATATTTTTGACTTAAACTTCATACAAAAGGTCTCAGCTATGCTTAGTAAACATTCTTACACTTTTGAAAAGGCTTCTTTCAAAATTGAAAAAAAGAAAGTAATTTTGCAAGTCATTTTTCTATTTACTTAGGTTGTTAAGCATTTTATCCTGAGCAACCTAAGGTGGCATATACTACGAGATATGAACATTACATCTCTAATTCTATTAGGGATGGAATTCCTAAAAGCATCTTGCATCGCAAAATATCAGTGAAAAAGCACAACAGGAAAGTACAATGGATTGAATGTTCACATAAATTTTAGGAAGATTTCAGGCTGATTAAAAAGCTGCTTTGGTCATTTTTGGACTTACATGATTAGTGAAACAATGATGCAATTAGTTGCAAAATTCAGTTTTTCATTTGCAAATATGACATGCATAGTTGTTTAATCTTATTTCCTTCTTCCATGTACAGTATCTAAAAGAATAAATCATTTCATAATAAGGAATAATAAAAAAGTTACATTCCTAAATTATTTAATTTAGAAACTCAGTCTACTGGACCTTCAAACTAATTTTATTTTACTTAAATTTTGGAACTCCTTCAGTGCACATCTTGTCAAACATGCCATTGTTACTCTGACACCCCTGAGGGAACCAACAGAGCCTACTGCGTCAGCAGTCCTTGAAAGAGAGGAAATAAAAAAAAAATTTCCACAGCGCTCTACAACAGCTTTGGAGCTGCAAAGTCCATTAACTCAAAACAACACTTTATGAAAGAAACAAATATGGATTACACAAGACCACTATGACTTCTGGACTATTGGATTAAAAAAAAAAAGAAAAAAATTAATCTACAATAGAAATTAGGACCAGATTTTCAAAAGGGCTCTGCATCCATGGCAGTGAATAGTTTTTCAGAAGGCTTCAGTATCTTATCCAGACACTTAATTATTACATGTTTGAATAGGTAGTTCTCACTGAGAAAAATATGCCTTCAGGTCTTTGAAAGCAATAGCAAACTTCTGGCTACTTCACAGATATATGCAATGGAAGTTGAATGAGAAACACTTCCTAAAATCAAAACCACAAGAGTCACAGTTCTCAGGCATCCCAAATATACGAAAACCCACACATTTTTCTGGACAACCTTCTTCTCGTCTCAAATGGGTTTAGCATGACCTTTACCTAACTCTATGCTTTCTGCCCCATTTTTTTCCAAGGATCATACCAAAAAAAAAAAAAACCAAAAAAAAAAACCACACACACCACAAAACCTTTGGGGCATTTTGCACATTAGGGCTCTTTGCTCTATGTCAATCCAAAACAACTTTTCAAGAAAATGGTCTGTAATGACTCATCTCTGGAAAAGGTTACATTCACAACATTCTGCCATTTTGACTATTTAGTTTCCCAGTTCCCAAAGATCTGTATTGCACCTGATGGAGCTGTTCCAGGTGAGCAGGCACATTGCTCCTACTTAAGCCATCCAGACAAGTTTACAATACCTAGATCTCATAAAAAAGGAGATAAAGCTAGTATGCTTAAGTCATGTCTAACATAATAGTAAGTCATGGCTGCTGTAATTCAAAAACATTTCCAGCAACAGAGGAGAAGGTAAGGGATGCGTTGGTAGCCTTTTGTAGGTTAATTCGTTACATGAAAGACCTGTTTCTGGTCCTCTGCAACCTGCATGCTTCTACTCACAACCACCATCTAATAAGCTATCTAGAATAGAGGTTCACTGCACCCAAGCTACTATGCAGCAAAGATTCAAAACTTATGACCACAGGAAGGAGACATTCAAGACTATCAACAGCAATCAGGACACTCAGCTGTGAAGGAAAATTCAGTTTTTAATCCATTTTCACAGTTGCCTAGTTAATGGAAATGCCCATTCATTAAAGAAGAAAAGAAGAAATAGTCCAGAGACCAGGCACTGGAACAAGGGCTTTCCACTTCAAACAGCTGGATATTTTTAATATGCATTCATTAGATCAATTTAATATACTACCCCTGTCCAAGGCCAAACTTCCTGCAATTTTTTCTTCTACTTGTTCAAAATTTAGAGAGACTAATTTGTCTTCCAGCATAACCACAATGAATCAGTGGTTTGTCTATAGGAAGATCAGCGGAAATACTCTGAACTGCCGTATCTAATACAACTGCTCACACTTGAAATGCAAAAATGCATCTCTCAGAAGGGTTGCTTTTTTCCCCACATAGTTAAATTCTTATTACTTGACAACTAACAAATGAATACCTCTGTCAGTATTTACAGAATAAAAATTAATAGGATTTAACCTTGATGGAGCTGCAAAAAGCAGTTCAAGACAGACAGAAATAGCACAGCCCCCTTGTTCTTTAAGTCTGGGGACATGGGAAGAGCTCACGTTCAAAATGCTTAGCTGGCCTGTGATAATTTACGTTAAATACATGATCTACAAATTCTATATTCGGTTGCATACACGTCAACCTCCTGAATGTTCAGTGTCTTTTTGCATTTAGAACAGAAATTTTAGTTTTGATTGGAAGTATTTACACACTTATTTGCAAAACCCATACAAAACGGACACATGCAGAAGATGTCATTGCAAGTCTGAGAGAATCTTTGCATTGATTAGTTAATTTGAAAATACTTAGCCAGACAATTTGCATGCAAATATCTTCATAGGCAAAACCTATTAAAGTGAGAGCACTGCTGCTTCACAACCTGGCCTTCAGACAGGTAAGACTATAACTGTAAATATGCCTACTACACTGCTATTCCTACAAGGCTTGTGTTATACTAGTCATTGTACGTCCATTGTACATAGCATTGCTGTCAAGAAATGAGAGCAAATGGGGAATCCCTGTAGAAGCATAGTAAGAGTAATTGCAATAAAGCACAAAAGCTGCTTTGGTCTTGTTTAACTTTTAGTCAACCCACAGTATGCCTACAATTTTAATGTAATTATACATATTCATTTATTTTTAAATTACAGATTGCATCCACCCATAGTAGCCAATTTTTCAGTATTAATAACCCAAGACATTTGACTATTTCTAAAGTTCTTAACTCTAAAGACAAACAAGATGCTATCTTCCACTACTTAAAATGGGCATTTCAAAAATTACCTAATGGATGACCACCCTCCTTTGAAATGGACTAAATTGTGCTTACCTAATCCATACAAGTACTTGCAGAGACCTATAGCATTAGCCACTAAAAGCCTACAAGGAATCTGGATTACTTCTAGAAAAATAAAAGAATTATTGCTACACAAGATTGTACTTCAACACAGTTGAATACTAAAGGCTCTACTATAAACTTTGCAGAGGGCTGCATGGAGTATGAAGGTAACAAGAGGGAGGAAGGAATCGTAAGGATTTAGTCATGGTGCACTCACAGACTTTAGAGTCACTAAGAAGCACAAATATGACCATTGGAACAGCTTAAACTTGTAAAGTTTGTAAAGCACAACATAAAAATCTTTCATTCTACTACCACGGCTTATCTATAAAGATTTTATGTGATTTTCAAGAGAAGTTATGAAATAAAGCAGCTTATAGTAGGAGCTAACAAAGTACACTTCAAGTTCACTCCCACACTTTAGCATCAAGACATTGCTCATAAAACATATTAAAGACATATTTATCTTTTCTGCTATGTCAGGAGCCAAATTACTTAAATATTTATAGGTCAAGGCTTTCTAAAAACAAGAAGGCAATAATTATTAATTCAGTTGTACAAATCACCTCCAAGGCAATCTCTGTAAATTACTGAGAACCATCCCCTGGTCTGTCAAAGCAAGCAATCACTTTGAAAAATCACCACCACCAATGAAACAACAAGATTTTCTACTAATTAAAGTTTTGCAACACTATAGCACACCAAAAGTGCAATACAGTTAACAAACCATTTATATTGACTTTAAAAAGAAACAACAAGAATTATGTCATGCTTTTATATATATAAATACACATAATACATATAAATAATATATATTATTAAAATATTATAATATATATAATATATTATTGCTTCTGAACTAGCTTATAAAAGTAGTTACAAACTCACTACATTCCTGCATCTATGTTCTAGAGAAGTAATTTTGTACTGTGGCTACATATATTCTCACAAAACCAACACGAAAACTTCAATCCACATGTAGCATTCCAATAGGAATACTTGCTTTGGTCCCCAAGAATAAACATTTTACTTGAACACAGGAGCTCTTATGTATTTTTACATACCTTAAAGCTAAGGAAGGAAAACACATTCATTAGAGACATGTAGTAACAAGAAATGGAAATCCATACTAATGTCATTTACTCCAGTTTGAAAATAAAGGTCTTACGATGTTATCCCAGACAATAACTGCAAGAACAGGTGAAACAGGGCTTTCAGTAAAAAAAGTTCTCACTTCTAAGGTATACATCACCTGCTCTGCTCTCACAGGAGTCTCTGTAGGCATTTCTGTATGAATCAGTAGTGTACAAGCACAATAATTTGGCAAGAGCCAAATTCAAACTGTCCGCTGAGAAATGCAATTTTCTGTGAAGAAGCATATGCATCTATGACACAGGGGAAATAATAAAACCAACAGCCTCTAGCAGCAGGAATTATTTAGGATTAGGGAAGCAACACCTTCCCAATATTTCTACTATTTCCTTTTCAATGCATTTTCAATTCTGTCCTCTCCTTACTCTCTCCATGGATCATGTACAGCAACATGTACAACTAGGATGGATTGAAAAAAGAAGATATGGCTGACAGGAACCATTTTCCTCCCCTTTTTCTGTACCAGCTCATCTAAGACTTTTTCCTGGTTTATGATTTTCTTTCTCTTCATTTTTCTTTACCAGAACTTTTCCCCTGAGTTTTCTGGTTTGGAACAGCTCCACCCTATTTTCTTACCACTTAACCCTCATTTCTTTTTATATCACAAGCCATCTCTTCCCTTTTCACACATAATTGCTGTTACCTGAGAGGTAGCCACACAGCTCCCGGTGTTTTCATAATCTAAACCTATGTCTCTTGAGCTTTGTTAATGTCCTCTACTGAAAATACCTCAAGAAAACATGAGCGATTTTAAAAAAAACAGTGGTGGATCTCTATTATCGAAAGCAAATGAAAGTCAGAGGTCTATCAGTAAATTACATCTGTGCCTGTATTTTTTTTTAGACTGAGAATATTCCGATCTATGAGTATTATACTATTTTATGCAACTTTGGCATATCTCAAATATAGATGTGAAATATAAAAAAAACCTTCTTTTTTTCTTTTACAGCTTTGAAGTTATTAGCTACTGTTGTATAAACCTTGGCATACACTAAGAAGCAAACCTTTTCCTGATGGATGGTAACAGCTCCTTTGTTTCTGCAACTCCCACTTGATGGAAGGATTATGCACTCAATCAACCCTAATGGTTCCCACTAAGGCAAGCCAACCTATTGTATCTATTTAACTCCATGTACAAATACTGAGTCCACGTGCCAAAATCTGTACAATAATAAGCAAACAAATACTTTAAATAAATTGTTCAGATTCCTCTCTGCAGACCCCCAATGACCCACAGCATGAATAGTTATATTTAATTAAATATGTAACCCATTACCTCAAAAAGTATGTATTTCCTAGGTAAAAAAGTATATCCATGGAACATTTCTCTCACTTTTCAAGACATCCTGTACTAGAATCCCAGAATAGCCACAGACAAAGGAAGGGGGCAGGGGAGAAAGTCGACCTATTTGATAGGGAATAAGCCAAGAAATTGAAAACCACCACATGACTGACATTATCCATAGAAATCCTCATGTCTTATCTAGATAGATCAAATGCACAACATGTTATGCAGAATCTTCAGTGGTGTCTAAGGAAAAAAATTTATTTATGTACTTCTTAATGAATCCGTACCAATTTTTTAAAACTGTTTATGAGGGAAATGTTGGGAGGAAAGGGGAGAAAATTAGAATGGAGAACAGTCTTAGTTGCTGTTTCGTCAAAGGGTCTACTCCAATAATTAACTAAGGAGATGAAAACGTGAAATCCCAGCTAGCATTGGTTATTTAAAAAAAAAAAGAAAAATAAAAATTAAAAAAAAAAATGAGACTATTAAGTTCTCTGGAGATATTATTTTTACAATGAGTGGTTAGTTTTAAAGAAAAGGAAGCTATGAAGAAAACTCAAGTACAGTAAGAAACACCTGGAAACCATACTGAGAACATGGCATTAGACCTACTGCAATACAGCTAATTTTATTTAAGATCATATTCATTAGCCCAGGAAAATCATTTTAGTAGCTTTCAAACCTCTCCATGTTTGTTTTCCATTGTTACCTGAATAAGAGAAAATCTGCAGTATAACCAGCAGAAAGCATATGCTCAACAATATTGCAGGGCCTGGTCCAGAGAGGTGAGTGGAATTAGCCATAATCATTATTGTGCTGCAAAAAAATCATTGCCTGATGTATATTATTTCTTTCCAAAATACAAAAAAATTAATCCAAATATTCATGACACTTGTCAACAACCACATACACCTGAAGCTCTCACTTTTCTCACGTGCATTCAGTGCATTCCCCAGAGCTAGAAAGAATTATGTTCACAAGTATCAGTACTTAAAAACCATTTTTGAAAACTAAGATATATACCCATTTAAGTTTCTGACTACAAAATGTTACACAGCTTACAGAGTCAACTCCGTTGCACACAAGAAATATTTGCAAGGCAGCTGTAAAGTCTGTTACCCTACAAGTTTGTAATGATGTGAAATATTTATCACCTCTTTAAGAATTCAAAGTCAACAATAATATTGGTGAATATCCTAAACATGTTTTTGCTTTCTATAAAGGTGACTCTAAATTCTCCTGTTCAACAAAGTAAAAATTTTACGATTTATTTCACGACACTGGAGACAAGCCTTCTGCTGTCAGAGCAGCACAAATGCATATGGTAGATGAAACGTGTCAAGATTGGAAGAGAAATGTAAGGATGATAATTTTAAAGTAAGTTAACATTGGAATTAACAGAAATGTTCTCAAGCTAAGTAACTATGATTGTTTAGCCTTCCTCCCAAAACAAAATTTTGATCCTATTAGTGCCAATACATGACCCCAGGCAATGATTTGCCTTCACGTCTGTTCAGTAGTGTTTGCCATGATTACAGGCAAAGCAACAGCAAGCCCATGGCTCAGAAAATAGGTCCATAAATCCAAAAGATTTTTTTTTTGTCTCTCATTATCTCAGAAGGCTTTACACCAGCTAGCATCCAATGGTATTCCTCCTGGTTTCTACCCCAAATTCTGGTGACTTTGCAAGGAAAAGGTTAAGGCCTTGTATACTAAATATTTTGTTGTCTGCTTGCATGTGTTGCTTCTCATTTATTTCAGGCCTATTAGGTTGTATTAGTACTTGTTAGGCTACACAGACCATTGTAAAATGAACTGGTACATGTTACATTTTGCAGTCAAGCAGATCAAGACAGTAATCTTGGTTTGGAATATCTTCTGAAACTGTATGTGGGGGAAAAAAAAAAAAAGTAAAATGAATGCCTGGTTTTAAGAAATAGGTAGCTTCTTAGAGTAAAATAAGCCCAGAGCTTAAATGCTTTAGGCAACTGCATATTGCCTGTATATTTCCTGCCTGCCCCCCGCCAAAGTTCTGCAGACAGTCTGAAAAGACTTCTCGCACAGATGTCAAACATTTCACTATAGAAACACACTAAACTGACTACAGAATAATCAAAATAATATTCAGTTTCATAGTTAGTCTGTAAGTAGCATACCAGAATACTGTGATCTGACATCACCTTTAACTGGAGACCAAATTTCTAGAAGTCATTGGAAGAAGCAAAGAAGAGAAGATTCACAACAATCTTCACGATCTTCTCTTTTCACAAGAAGACATTTAGCACTACCTTCCAGTTTTGAAGAGATGCGAGGATATAACACTGACCTAGTAGACCCCAGTTCCATCAAGAAAGCCCTCATCCTTCCCACACTGCTCATGGCTGTCTAAGAAACAACTCTGTATGTCCATATCTCTCCTACCCATAGTTCTTTTAATGAAAAGCAAGCGATTTGAAATACAATGCAATTTTCTTTCTTTGCACGTAAAGCTCCTGAAGGTAGAATACTAGATTACAAGTCTAGCGAAACAAAGTTTGAAAGCCCATTTTAGCCACTTAAAAACACTTCACAAGTAATGTTGCTCAAGATAAAATTATTCAGACATTTCCTGGTATCTTGAAAAATAGCAGTATCAAGTTCACTGTCACCAAGACCTCTCAGCCTCCCAGCACAACCACCAGTAACGTCATCCTCAAATTAGGCCAAGGGCTGTATTTTACACCATGAAAAAACTCCTGTACATCACACAGTGCATCCACGCTGAGAACAAGTGTTTGCCAATTCATTCAGTGCAACATGTCTGAGAACCCAAACACACCACTGAGAAATTAAACAATATATTCTAGTAGTAGAATGATATTAGCACAACCGATAACTTTCGAAGTATTATTTTCAAAGGCACCATAACAGCTACAGCAGTATCCCAAAAATCATGTTTGTATTTAGAAAGGCATTTCCTCAGAACTTCTTGTAGAATAATGGAAAGTTTGTTTCAAACAATAAAACTTCTATCACTGGTAACAAATATTTCACAGAAACACTTTTATTTTGTATCAGATGCTGCTACCATGCTTCAGTGTCTTTATTTCGTCCTTCTTGTATAAACCCCTAAGAGTATTAGGCCAAATTTTCTGTCCTTCACCAAGTAAGATGTAAGTCAAGACAAAAACCTCAAAACTTGACCCCAAACATTTCCAAATATGAAAAGTGTGTGTTAGAAAAGTTTAGTCTAAACCAGGCACAGCTTCTTCTACAGTACGAATCTGAGACTTCTCCAATTTCCTCCACACTTTGTAAGTCTCCCAGGTGGAAAGCATTGAGTTATTATGCTATTCAGCATTTGAGCATGCTCAGTTCAAACTACTCAGGTAAGAGATGAAGGTCTTGAGAAATTAAACTTGTAAAATCATTGACTCGGTCGCAACCATCCAAAAGAGTGTCAGGCTACAAAAAAACTGGTAAGCTTTGGATACACACAGAAGTAAAAAGCGGTTTGGGTTTGTTCGTTTGATGGTTTTTCTTTTTTTAATCGAAAGCGCAGCGCTAAGACAAGACACAAATTCTTGTTTTAATATCGCAAAACAAAACAAAAAAAAAAGGACATGAAAGCCACGGACGGCACAGAACCCCGGAATCATTAAGGCTGGAAGAGACCTGCAGGGCCACCTCCTCCCGCCGCCCCCTGCAGAACGCGTTCCCGGGAGCCGGAGGGGCTGGACACGGGGGGGGGCGGGGGGAGC
>VZTL01009437.1:15143-29196 GCA_013400535.1 Scopus umbretta
TGATAAATATAAAATGTCTCAGTTGTGTATTCAAAAGGAAAAAAACCCAAACAACTAAGAACGTCTTAGCATTTGTTAAAATTACACCACCACCCCCCTCCCATTTCTCAGCATTCTGTTCCATGGCTGGTGGTACAGAGCCACTCTCCCTCTTCACCAGTGGAGGTTTCTGTTCTCACACAGCTACTCTGCTTCACTGCCAAACCACTTGAAATGTAGCCCTGAAAGGAAGATGGTGGATACTCTGTGCAGTGAATCACTTTTACTTTAGAAGTATAATAGGCCCTTTTTTTCCCTTCTGCAATCATATAAGAACAGGAGGTCTCGAGGTAAAACGCTTCAGTCCTGCACTGTGAAACTCACCTGAAAGTGCTAACTTGGTACTACATCTGACACTCCTGATTTCTGAGCTGTTTCTGAGTCTCTGCTATTAATTACCATTACACCACAGAACTGTTTCATTCACCATGTCTGAATATGAACCAGATATCAACAAGAACCTGAGGCTGAGGGCTGGTTATATTCAGTGCCGGACCGACAGGAATTTTGGATTTGCACATCAACATACAATCAGGGGCAGAAGAGTACCATATTTCCATGGAAATGTTAGAATAGTACACCCAAGGAGTTCAAGCTATGCCAATATACCTAGCATTTGTTCTCTGTTCTGGTGTATGCACTAATAATCAGGGAACACTTGTTCTGGGCCCGAAGTACCACTGTGCCATGTGTAGGGAAACCGGCTCTCAGTCTGGCTATTCCAGCAAAAAGGAATGGAACATACCTCAAACACATTCAATACATATGGATATGGTGGTGCATTATGTATGGAAAATTCATGTGTATCTTTGGGTTTTGGATGTGTAAAGGCTTTGTTGAACCATGCTAGAGATGATCTGCATAACTCATTATTTTTGCTAGCTGTAACTGCACCACCCTAAATCATACCACTAACACTTTGTTACCACCACTCCAGGCTCTGTGCGCCCTAACAAGTCTATATGATAGGGGTCTCATCTGTTGGCATAGAGTACAAAGTCATACAATACTTTTCATTTTGCAAATGGTTTCATGCTTTGCTATGCACTTTTGAAAATACCACTTCTTCTCTGACCAGAAGGTCCTGGTCTATGCCATTCAAAATTTCTCAGCACCTTCAAAACATCCTATTTATTTTCAGCGCTTTATCAAAGAAATCATTCCCCTCTTTTTTTCACTTGTGTCTGTGCATTTGATTGAAAAGGAGAGGAAATAACGGGTATGAACACCAGTGTTGGTAAGATAAAAAACCGTTCACATAACATGTTTAAAGATTGCTATCGAAGATTTTGGGTGTCTTACAATGGGCAAACAACCTGGTTCCCAGCTGGATATGATACTTCTAGCTCTAAAAATATCTCAATTAGTTTACAAGTACTATAATCTCGCAGAGAAGCCTGCAAAGCTGGTCATATTTTAAATGCCAATTGCAGATTGTTTTGATTCTTGGCTTTCAAGTTTGAGGAGTGCAAAAGAATAACCCCAAAACTGAAATACTCTAAATTAATGGCCCACAATCCTTGCTGACCAGCGTGTGACACTATGCAAGAAATGGGCTATAAGCAACATCATACTTTCCTTCTCTTGTCAACCCCAACCCTTGGCTGTAGCAGCGTATTTCTGTCACCACAAGCCATGTACATCCCAGGCCATGTACTGAGAACTGTTCTAAAGTGGTTTTCATATGGTTTGCTGTAAATGTATAGATTATGCAAAATAAACTTTTGGACAGAGAAAGAATTTCAAGATAGGTTCTCAAATGATCCGATCACTCAATAGAGACAGAAGAGATGTTGATTTATGCTAGCCCAAGAACAGTAGTCCTGTATCACAAGTAATGTGAGTGACAAGGGCAAAATCCCACTTAAAAAAAAATTATTTTCACTGTACCTCAACAGGCTAGTATGAATACGGTTCTATGAAAGTGATGTTTCCTCAATTTTTGGTGTTTGGACAACATGCAGTAGTATCAGAAACACTCAGATGAGAGTTGTTTCCATGTATCAGATAAGATTTTATTCTCCAATTTGCAGAAGAATGCTAGTAATAATGTATTTTGACACATGATTTCCATTACCAACTCCTGCAAATCTAGAAATTCATGTAAAACAGAACAAAACATAGTCAACCCCTGTAGAAATTTCCTGAACAAAGTTTCAATATACTTCATCTTGGTTTCTCTTGTCATTTTAGGTCTTAAGATCTAGTATGTCACAGTCTGTGCACCACACACCATCCCATTAGCAATTAGTCTGTCAGCATAAAGACTGCTGTTAACATCTCATACACATAAAAATTATTCAGGCAGGTGTACCTTGATTCTGCTTTTCATGGGCAATGGAATTCACTTTTGCATAGTGACCAACTTCTGGGATTTACAGGTTCATATTAGCTTCAACTAAAAGAATCCAAAGTGGTAAAGCTATTAACAATAACAACAGAGTATGACCTGCCGATAAATACTGCTCTTGGCCTTAAGGGCCAAAATATGAAGTGATCGGTATTGTACAGAAACTGAGTCTGATAAGTTGCTTAGGAAACAAGTACCACTTGATACAGCATGAATTTCACTTATTTGCAAGAGAAGAGCAAATGGGAGGGGAAAGTAACGGTCTTTTATTGGTTTACATCATTATGTAGGACTTTTTTTTCTGGAGCTCATATTTTTTTTTCATTCTGTGCCTCACTGCATGGCATCCCCACAAGTTTAAAGACAATATAGATAAGAACTTACCCCAGATCATGACCTAGGCTGCACTTTATGAGCCAAAGACCTGCTGTATCTTTTAACAAAAATCTTTTGTGTAGCTTGGGATCAACAGATCTTAGATGTATATTGAGGAAAGTCTTTTAATGTGAAATTGAATTACAGATTAAAAAAATGGAAGTAAAAGGTTGTGTGAGACATCCACAAGTGCTTTGATTGCAGACAATTGTTAGCAACTCAATGGGGACTGGAGTGAAATACAAAATGTCTGGCACCTAGAATTATGATAGAATGAAATCTACAGTCCTCTTATCAAATCATGAAAGCACACAAAAAGCCCTATTTCCTTCAAAGTGGTGGAATAACTTAGCTTAACAGCTATATAGACAGCAATTTTTGGATTCCTCAATTTTAGCTGCATTGGCAGTTAGATAGCTAGGAAATATCTACAGTGTATGCATCCTTTGATAGGAAGGCAGGGCAGGGCACAAGGACTGATTGCATAGGGTAAGGATAGTAAAACACTTAAAAGACAGCACTAAATGTACACCAAGATTATGTCACTCTGTGTCTAAATCTCCTCCATGCTGTTTGTGTAAGATTCAGCCCTGAAAGCAGATTGCAGAAACCCGTTATTAAATTAATGGAGTGGCATTTGTCTGCATCAATTGATTGCAGGATTTGGTCTTCCTTTCTAAGCTCTCTTGGACAGAGTTGGTTTCCTAAATTTTTTATATTGGGTAATACATTCCACAATACTGTTATAAACAATATCTGAGGGTTCTAAAACTGTTAGGTTGGAAGCTTTTGATGAAAAATGAAAATTGTTTTCTTTTTAAAGCCATTTAGCTTCAAATATCAGTCTTGGGTCTGGTTTAACTGTACGCAAGTTTTAAGACTAAAATGGAAATCTACCTAGTTTTAGTTGGATTTTTCTTAGCTGCAAGGACTCCACTACAGAAAACTCCTCTTCATTATTGCCACTACCTTGACCAGGTGAGGGGACAACAGTTGGGAAAAAAAAAAGTAGGAACCAAGAGAGGAAAATTAAATAAGTAAATTAACAGGGCATACAAAGAAGTAGTGAAAGGAGAGAAGGAGGAATAGTGGACACCAGTGTTATGCTATGGCACAATGAAATATGAAGACAGGAGAGCCATTTATTTAACAGGGACTCAAAAAAAAAAATTACTGCTCATTTAAACTAACACGTAAAATGTGAAACAGTCCTTCAATCTCTGAAATCAAACACAGTTCCTACATCAATTCTTTATTCTCTAGACAAAGGGAGATTACTGAAAAGTGGTCACTGAGACTCCTGACCTCTCTGATATCAACTATCAAACATGTTTTGATCCAGATGAAATATTTTGAGACTTAAAATTTATTTTTCCTGTAAATAAGGAAACTTCACAGGATACTTTTAATCTAACTTGCCATTTGTAGTTGTAAAATATATTTTCACATGAAAAATACCTTAATGAAAGTCAACAAAACCCAAAGAAACCAGCTGTGACCAGTGTACAACAGCCAAATCATAATCAGTGTGTTCTATTTTAAGAATGTAAAATATTTTACATGTTTATTTAAAAAGATACCAGTATTATGCAATGCACTTTCTAACTCAAACAAGCTCCTTATGTATTCTCGGGAAACAATCATCCAGGTTAAAAACTTAGTAACAGAAGGAGTTCAAGGAGAAGTGCTATCATTGGGTATAAGCAATACTCTAACTGCCCTTCAAGCAGACTTTTTTCAGTAAGAGCTAGGCTAACACAAGTTTTTATCTTACTGTAAAACAGATTACAGCTGTCCTTTTATTGGTGTGCTAGAAAGGGAGATGAAACTGCTTTCTGCAAACATATAGTGCTATTACTTCAAGCCTTCTTGGACAACAAATAGAGACCACACAGTGCTATTCATCGTCTTTCACCTTCTTGCATGCCTACCCCAAATGTGCTTGTGTCAATATTCCTATTCTTTCCTTGCCATCCTAAAACCTCAAGGAGTCCTAGTGAGGAGGAGATGTCCCACGGTGCTGCAGAGCGCATAAATACAGGTTTTGTTGCACATTTTGGCCCTGACTGATGCTTTCTAACTTTGTGCATGCAGGCCAAATGTTTCATGGAATCAATACTTGCTTTACATGTGATCTCCCTCTATTTACAGATGCTGGAAAGTAGAAATTTCACAGACAGATGCTTCTGCTCAGCAGCTATTACTAAATCTGAATGGGATAGTTTTGCTGACTTGAGAGTGTTTTTATAGAGCTGCATTACCCTCTACAGAAAGGGTATTATTACTTAAATGGTATACCATGGAAATGGACTGAAGGCCAATCAAGACGGCAAGGCACTTGTCCAGTAAATGCAAAAACACTGTTTCTACTTATCACAGAGAGCGCTTGAAGAAGCAACTTATGCTTCATGGGTATGTGCGCATCAAAACACATCTAAAGCAGTACAAAACAGGTAAGACCAGATGAATGAATGAACCACAAAAGTGGAATTTGAAAACAGAAAATAAAATTACCTTAGTATGGCATACACAGGTATTGCAAATCAGTCCTAGAGGAAATTATAATAATCCTGGGAAAACAATTCAGAATGCCAGGACAGGGAAAAAAAACAACCAAACAAACAGAAAAACCCCACCCAAACAAACAACAAAACTAACAGCAGAATAATCCCTCTCAAGAAGCTATATACAGAACAAAACTTAGTATTACTGTCAGTATTTATCACTTTGCATCCAAGGATTTCTCTAAAATACCTCAATGTTTCTGTGGATAGTTATCTTTCATTCTCTCCTCCCACCCCATTTTGTTCTCATACTTGGTAATTTACAAACAGCTATGATCTGGAAGAGATCTCATTCATGTAAATAAGTAAGTTTCTACAATATTACTCTGCCAATTTCACAGATGAGGTAGATGAAGCACACACTGGCTAAGGACCCAAGCCAATTCTTTCCGAAATAAATGGCAAAATCCACATTCAGCTCAGGAACAGCAACATTAAGGAAGAGTGCCCAAGAGTCATGATTATTAACGTCTTACCAATATGATCTGTAACACATTTCCAGGGAAATTAAAAAGAAATACTTTGTAATTTTTATCTAATGAAGTACCAGATGGAAATGAAAACATCCTCAGGTTCCTATATTTTTTGAAGCTAAAGCTTCTAAAATACAGGGTGTGTCTTATTGTAGAGAGGTAAAAGTCTGGTACAGGTGTGCTCAGTCCTCAAGCAGTGGTAGGGGGAGCTCAGAGGGGGGCTGAAGCAACTGTAAATTCCCATTCTGAATTTGATTTGGATGACCTCCTCCCTACTGTCTAGGAACATATCATATCTATCTCACATATGCTAGTATAAGGTCACTTTAATAACTAGTATTATTGATCAGTCTTCCAGACATGGACAGTTCAGTGAAATTTTAAACAGGGCAATAAAACTGTCCTCAGAGCTGCTTTGAAGAATTGTGAATTGACCAGTCGGACCAAGAGTCTGTCACTGGAAACAGAAGAACAGCTCTGGGTAGTAATACTAATCATGGTATTAACTTTGTAGATTTATTCTCACAGGGGAAAAAAGCAGCTAATAATACCAGTATTTGATGTTGGTACACAGCAGACTCAAAATAGCAATTTTGGACATCTCATGCTCATCAGGAGTAACTCTACAAATTTTATATCACTACAAAAGAAACCCCAAAAGTAGAGCTTAGAGTAAGACCTTCTCTGTATAGTAAAATAATTATGCATCTTTATTTATGTCTTTACCTTAAGCTGTTTAGCTCACTATGAAAAATTAAGTACGCTTTATGTAAGTTCCACAACAAACCTTGATAATCCTAAGTCTATACATGAATAACTTGTATGTCCATCATGCCTCAGAGTTCAAGTTCAGAAAGAGCTGGACCTGTCTTTCAAATATCTTTTAATTTCTCCAGTCACACTCTATAAGTATGCATAATTTGCATCACCATAAGGCATCAAGGGTCATTTGAACATGTCAAGAAATTGAGAGTTAAACACTTTCTTCTCTAGTTTCTTGAAAACAGTTTCTTCTCTAGTTTCTTGAAGATTTAGTCCCATTTAAATTTTTTCTCTTTTGAGTTTGACCAGCTTCTTCCCAGCATTGGTCCCTGTTATGACCTTTTAAACTAAGCAAAAGATACAGTTGACATTGTCACAGCTTATTGTTGAGCCTATGGATAAGAGGTCTTCTCCTTCCAGGGCAAGGCTGATGGATGTTGCTGTCATTCACTTGCAATTTTTTTTTTTTCTGAACCCATCAGTTTTTTGATGATGCTGTATGAGTCTATAGCCCCACAGGGGAACATGCCATACGCAAAAGAGATTTGTCCATTACTGCCACATATAACCCTGCATGAATGACCTCTTTTTTTTTTTCAAGATTATGACAATAGAAAAGTTTACTATGATTCTAATTTATTGTTGTGATTTAGCTCCTGTTGGCAACCAAGCACCATGCAGCCGCTTACTCATCCTCTCTCCCCAAGTGGGATGGGGGAGAGAATCGGAAGGGCAAGAGTAAGAAAACTCATGGGTTGAGATGAGAACAGTTTAATAGTTAACATAAAATAATAACAATAATAACAGTAATAGTAATAAAAATTGTAATGAAAAAAGAGAACGATGAGAGAGAGAGAAATAAAACCCAGGGAGGAAATAAACAAGTGACGCAGCTCCTCACCACCCACCAACCAAAACCCAGCCTGTCCCCGAGCAGCACTCGCTGCCCCCTGGTCAACTCCCCCCAGTTTCTATACTGAGCTTGACATCAGGTGGTATGGAATAGCCCTTTGGCCATTTTGGGTCAGCTGTCCTGGCTGTGCCCCCTCCCAGCTTCTTGTGCACCTGGCAGAGCGTGGGAAGCTGGAAAGTCCTTGACTAGTGTAAGCACTACCAAGCAACAACTAAAACATCAGCGTGTTATCAGCATTATTCTCATACTGAGTCCAAAACACAGCACTATGCCAGCTACTAGGAAGAAAATTAACTCTATCCCAGCTGAAACCAGGACACTTGTACTGCCTCTGCAATTAATGTGATTCTTTCAGCATTCCTTCACTTCAGGCTTTGTTTTGAGGAGAAAAATAAACAACTACCTTCCATTTCCTTCTCCTATTTCATCACTTTCAAACATTCTCATAATAAATTTATTTGCAACAATGAACTCATCTCTTACAAGGAATGCGAGCACTCCAGTGTCATTGTTTTGAATATCCTCATTAGTAACCCTGCCTTTCTTTTAAGAAAAGGGTTTAAAAATTCTCATTCCTACAGCCTATACCAGAACAGACAAATGGTGAATAGTATAATAAATACTTTTGAAATAAATGCATTAGTACAATAAATAAATAAGTAACAAAATCTGCAAACATGAGAAGATTTAAGGTAAGCTTCACAGGGTTTGGGAGAAAGTTTGCACTTCTGAAACATGACAAGATAAATATTTTCACCCAATGACAAAAGACACAAATACATAAAGAAGTCTGTGAAGAAAATCAGGGTCTGTATAAGCGTTTAGGAATATGTAGTGCATTTACATTGTATATACACAGCTGGATGTGCGTATACCATGCATCCTCAAAAGAAAAATACAAATTATGAGTCAAAAGTTTTTTATTAATGTTACCTGCTGCTCTTCTTTGCATTGCCCCGATGATAATGACTCTGTTGATGACTATATACATCCAATACAACACTACAATATTTTAGAGGTCACACCAATTTATATTGTCTTTTCACACTGCGCTGAATATGTGGTTCAGTATCGATGTGGCATGAGAGGTGTGTCATGTCTGTCCTCCCCACTCCAACACTACTGCTTTTTTTTTCCTCCACTAGATGGGCACTGGACTGGTATATGAAACTTCTGGTTCTGTGCACCTGAGGGATAACTCTTATTCTAAAATGGTCTTTCTTGGGCCAATTTAGAGAGATTTCTAAGTAAACAATGTTGTATATGTACATTGTACATCAGAACCTAGATAGGTCCACACAACAGCATGATCCAGGTTGGAGAATACTCTTGCAGTTAAGAGCATTTGCTGGTCTTCAGAGAGATTAGGACAATCTGTAGCAAAGTCTGTTAGGACAATTATCGTACCAAATATAAATGAGTTGGATGTCACATCACAACATAAATTGGAAAGACAATTTTGAAAGTAATAAACAATTGCATCTTGGAACAGCTCATTCTGAAGCATGCAAGAGAACAGGCTATTCTTGACTTTGCCTTAAGTAACTTTCTGAAATAATTCCTGTAAATAAGTATGATTGAACTGCTAAAGAAAAAAAACATAATATAATTAAATTTGACATGTTTTGTGAGATCAAACTAAGCGGTAGTTTGCAACATTGAAATTCAGGAGATGGATTCTTTTTAAAAGAATAGGCTACAACAGTTTGAAAGACAATTAAATAATAAGAATAGGAAACTAAAATCCATAGGAAGCAGCCTGGACACCATCCTATTCGACAGTCAGGGGAGAGATGTGAAAACTCTTGTATACAAAAACAACAGAAACGAAGTAAACAGGGAAGGTACCAAAGTGGTTTAAATATAAAGCTTGAAGGCCTTCAAGCCACTTTTTCTGAATAGAACTCAAATTCAGGCAGCAGGTAAATTCTAAACAGTGGCTGGCTAGGATGTCACAATTCCAATATGACATCCAAAAATAAGAACAAAATATGATAAAAAACAAACATTGGAAGTTTAGCAGAATGCATGTGGGATGTCAGTACCCCCAGAGATCTTCCAGTGAGACAATCTTTTTTACTTAGCTCTTTAGACATAGTGAATACAAGATACCTATATACAGAAGTGAAGTAGAAAGCAGCTTTTGAGGCATTACCAAAGATAGAGATATCAAAAAGTATAAGACCAGTGGATGAAATAAGAGGAGTAAACAAATTGTTATAAGAATTACATGGCTTTATCCAAGAGTTTTGAAAGAACTGATGAATGCAGTAACAAGCACTATCAGTCAATCTATGAAACTGAGTTAATATCTTCATGATGTGTATACACCAGACTACATTTTGAAAGAACTGTTATTTCTCTAACTTCTCAGAGTTCTTTGGAAAACTGGTAGATAGTATCTGTAGAACTGCTGAAAGAGTAAGAATGTTCTTTCAGGTTAAGTCTGAAGTGAGACATATATGGTCTACTACACAGATTCTAACTAAGGACTTATAGGTATGCTACCATTATAGTAAAATCCTATGCCAAGCTTACTACGATAAATAAAAAATAATATATATTACCACTTCAAAATATCTCTATCAGTCAGATGAAGCATCTGTGAAAGGCTGAGACTTTCTCAAGAATAAATAGGTAGTCAAAAGTAGAAAGGGGAATACCTATTGCCCTCTTTTCCTGCTATGAATTCACTTTGCTATGACTGCAATTCACATACGATCATATGATGAGACTTGCAAATCAGTTGCATCTTGTGGTTTCGCACCTTCCTTACTGTTGACCATTAAAGTGGATAGACTACTATTACAAGTCAGGAATAGAATACATATGATAAAATCATTGGTTTGGGTCATTCATGTCTAGATGCAGTATGCAGAGTACTCATGCTGGTTTTAGTTCCTGCTAGCTTTGGAGTCAGTCCATGGCTTACTCTTCTACATGATCTACAATTCAGGACAGATTTCTGTTGAATAATAGGGAAATGAAAATGTTTACAAGGGGCTACAAAAAGGTCTGTTACACCTATCCCATTATAGCCCTGTTTTGATCCTTCAAGAAAGACTGAAGTAGCGCATTGCCTCTGAATTTGTACCTTTCAAAAAATACATCTGCATTACTGTATCTTTGGAGGGGCTTCCTGTGGAACTATATTTAGCCTAGGTATCAGGAGCTCAGCTATAGCAGCATGAAACTCAGCATGCACTAATTAGTCAGGCTTCTCAGAAAGTACTTGCAGGCCACACTGAGGTCTGCCATGCTGCAGCTTACTGCTGGTATTTGAAACACAGGCTAGCTTAGAAGTTAGCTTAGTCTTGTTGTAACTGCAGTATAGGAGATGCTGCAAAAAATGCATTTTGACCTTGACTACAGGTGCCAATGTGCTTGAAAACAGGACATCAGGCAGCTGAGGAAGAATATAGGATATACACATATACTATGTTACATCATACATTAATTATATCTTCTCTATATATGTATATAGATTGAATATATACCTGTGTCATGTATAATATTACATACACTTCTGGGTTTTTCTTTGCTTTGCTTCCACTGAAAGTTGTATTTTATGCACAAAACAACTGAATCATGAATAACAAAGGCATGTTATTTCATTCTTTTAGTGGAGACCAGCAATTATTATATACTGACTGTTCAAGGGTGTTATTTTTGTAAACAAGAAAGAAACTAAATGAGCATAAAATTCATCATTAGGAAATGGTCTCTTATTCAATTAATACACATTCAAGAGAGCCCCATATGCATGTGCTCTAGTCAGTGAAGTACTAGAGGAAAATAGGAAGAGATCTCCCAGGGTGCAGCACACCCCGCTTTCTCTACCATATGCCTTCTAAATATGTTCCTCTGTGTCACTATACTCGCAAGATGACTTGCTGATTCTTGGCAAATTGGTTCTAATACATTAAAAACATCTAATTCCTAAAGAAGAATCTTTGCTTATTAAAAAAAAATCCAAAAAAAAACAAACCAAAAAAACAAACAAACCAAAAACAAACCAGAAAACAAATGAAAAAAACAGAAAAACTCCCTTACAGAAGTGACCAGTGAGTTCTGGCAACAGATATATATATTTTCAAAATTGTGGTGCTGTCCTTCACTTTGTGGAGTAATTCCATCTAATGTCCCATTCCTTTCCAAGCTATGGCCTCAACAAAGTGCTGAAAACCAAAGCTTAAAAACCTCAAGAGAGAGAGCATGATGCATGAAGCATATTAGTACTATTTATTTGGATAAGGTACTACAGACAAGAGTGGTTATAAATTTAAAGAAAGCATGACATATATTCAGGGAAACCATAAACTGTTTTGAGGTTAGCCTAAGTGTGGATTACAAAAAAAAAATAGTGAATTTTCAAGAAGAAACTGTAATATATTGCCCTTTTTTTTTGTTTGTTTTGTATAAGGCTAGAGGAAGCCTAAAGAGTTCAAAACATTAATAAGCCACTGGGAAGTTACAGATTTTAAATAATATACTAAAATTGGCATTTACAGTGTAAATCTTCAACACTGTTCTATAAAGTTGTACAGCAAATTGGGTAGAAAGCTTTGTTCCTAAAAAGAGACTTTTAAAGGCCCTCCAAACAGCCACAGAATAAGGAACTATTAATTAAGAGGATATGGGGAGGTAGGGGATAGGGGAAGAAAAAACAAGTGATTTATATAAAATTCAAAGTGTATTAACACATTTTAAGGGGTATGTGTGTGTTATAAAAAAGAATAAAGATGAACTGAGGTGAAGTAAGGTTGGATAAAGGTAGAAGTAGCAATAAATTAGTATCTACAGGTGGTAACTGAGATTAGAAATTCAAGAGTTGAAACATTAGCAATTACTATTAGAAACTCTTTGATAACTGAAGAGGTATCAGTTGATTGGAAACCTATGATTTGTTTCAGTACTTAGAACAGCCTTCTTAAAATGATTTAAAATAGATACACATCTGCAAGTTCTGCATATCTTTACTGTGGTCTTTAGAAACAGAAATTTCAGTTTGTGTGTTGTCTGTGCTTCCTAAGCTTAAAATGAGTAGGAACACTTTTCCCAACAGCTCAAGGAACCTGAATTTCTAACTACACAACCCATGAGTCTCCTAAGAACTGCTTGAATTTGGGGAAAACAAAATGTTCTAGTGCTTAGTATTGCTTTGCCCAACCATGAATCCCAGAATATTCTGTTCTATCTGAACTTTTGCAGTCAGTGACATCCTCATTACTGTCCTGAAAAGTGCTCTTAAAACCAGTTCCATTAATTGGCAGGTTTCATTGAGTCCAANTAAAACCAGTTCCATTAATTGGCAGGTTTCATTGAGTCCAATGGGCAGAAATAATAAAGAAAAAAATTTAAAAAAAGAGTGTATCTCTTGAATAATACAGAACATTTATATAAACTTGAAAATAATAGACACAGTCATATGACTGCATATTACATGATATAATGACTATTTTTATAATATGAAACCATTAATTTTTAATACAGAACCTTTCTACAAATGGCTGTTTCAAAATATGAGCACAAAAGTCCATCTGGAAATCAGACAGATAAATCAGGGAACTAGTGAATATTCGCTGGGTAGATACAATTCTGTTGTGCTGAACAGAATCCATCAAAATCCATCACATACAATGTAGAAAAGATGGGATCTATGTTAAGAAGATTTTAGTATTTAGAAGGCTCAGTATAAATCTTTTTGCAAAGTAAATCAAAAGCTAAGACATTGCATGTTATGGTAAAGGGACTCTAAGGAAAATTTCAGCTAAAACTTGACAGTGATTCCTGCCATAATGTCATAACTCTTAGAAATTCATCATGTCCATTTTAAGAAATTCAACCACGTTATAAATCACAGATGAACAGAGCTGTCTTGTATATTCATAACACCTCACATAATATGCAATACATTTTATTTATCTTGACTTAAATTCTAAACAAACAATGCTTTAGTTGTTCTAAAATAATGTACAATAACAAAATATGCTGTGACCATTGATAGCATCAACAATATAGTGTGTTGCTGGAGAGTTATTATTTCCCATCTTGGATGAGTAGCTTTCTGTTCCTCAGAAAAATACTCAATTGGACATTTGAATCTGAGGCTTTTATTGTACATATACAGATAAACCTGCTGAATATTAGACTCCTTTCAATAAGTCTCCACCTATACTCAGGGTCTGAAGATGTATCACATTGCATTTTTGCCACACGTATTCACTGATATGTTGAAATCACATTTGTGTGTTATCAACATTGTGTTTTAACTTGCTGTCTTTGACATCAGTGGGTCCCTGGCCTTAAGACTAGTCCCTTCTTCAACACTCAAAATTTCCTAAGTAACAAAAATTCTCATTCAAACATTTTAAGAAAATGATCACCTTTAACAATAGACAATAATGTAAAAGACTTCCCGTTACACTATTCAAAGGGATTGGTTTTTAAAGACATTTTTTTAAATTAAAAAAATGCTGTATTATGTGCAAGCTATTTGCACACTCAAAATTGCATTCCAGTTATTCCATGACAACACTAACACTTTGCATCTAATTTTTATTTCCTCAAAATTTTG
>VZTL01009438.1:0-24434 GCA_013400535.1 Scopus umbretta
AAAAAAACACTCCTCCCTTTTTAGTTTCATACTTCTGTGGTTAAGGGAGTGACGTCTTGGGCTGGAGGAAGCAGCTAGTGTGCTGGGCACACGTCCCACGGTCCCCTGGGCCTTTTGCCCTCCCACCCCACTGCTCCCTCAACACCTGCCCTTTGTGTCACAGTTTTGCTGCCCCAGGAGGGTCTTGCCCTGTCTACAGATCCACTCTTTTGCCCTCAAAGCATCCCCAGCCTGTGTGCAGGGGTTCAGCCAAGCGCCAGCAGAAAATCCCACCTCCTGTGGGCCAGCGACTGTGCTGTTTACATCTGAATGCTGCTGTGGCGGTTTGTTGCTCCTTGGCTGCCTGCTTTGAGGAGAAGGGGTGCAGGCTTGGGGATGCTCATGCAGTGGAGAGAACATTGGTGTGCTGGGAGTGGGGCTGTGGGGAACTGGATACCCTCATTGTCCCCTCGGGTACCCAGCCTGGCTCCATCCCTTGGCTTTGTCCACTCGGCATGGGCAGGGGGTGGGTGCTAGAGCCCGGGTGGGCAGCAGTTCTGGAGCCTTGTGTGGCCCTCTGCTTCAGCACAAGGAGGGAGAACCTGCAAAGGGAAAATCACAAGTGAATGGATATAGGGAACAGAGTTGGGTTCATGTGGTGGTTTTTGTTTTTGTGGTCTTGTTTGGTTTGTTGGCTTTTTTTTTTTTGTGGTTTAGCTCAAGGCCAGGAGGGACTTACCATAAGTTTAGAACATGGTTGTTGTCAGAGAAGTAGAAGTAGATTATTTAAAAGAAAAAAAACAAAGGGGAAAAAAAAAAAGCTGCAACTTCCTTCCTTCCCTTAGTTCTCTGACTGTTGAGCTGGCTCAGGTCAGCCCGCTGCAGTTCCAGCAGTGTTTTCAGTGACAGCCATCTAGGGAGGATGCTTTTATTCAACAGCAGTAGTATCTGCATCAAGAAGCCTCTGCTTTCTCACATGCTGCTGAGGCTTGGAGCAGGTAAGATGCCTCCCTCTGCTCCCATGGACCTTCAGCTGCATTTCAGCTCTGCAGCCACTTCCCCGGAATGGGGCTGCTGTTGTAAACTGGGATGCCTTGCCCTGCGCCAGGTGGCAAGTACATCTCCATGTCACTGCTAGCCCACAGCAGGAGAACAGCAGTTAAACACCATGTTCATTTAGCTCGGAGATAAATGTCTCAGTAGGAGGGGAAAAAAAAAACAACAACCTAGCCAAGCCTGAAATTCTGCCATAAACAGCCCAAAATCCATGGCCAGGAGCGCAACTGTGCTGGTTTGTGGTCCCTGTGCCTTGGCTGGCTTTTGGTTGAAGCCGCAGCTGGAAGCTTTGTGCAAAGATCACAGCCAAGTGGCTGTGGTCAGGGCTGGGGGCCTGGGGGAGCTTTTCTTGGTGCCAGCAAAGGCTGGTAACCTTGGGAGTCTGTTACACAGGAGCCCGGCAGGGTCTTGTTGAAGATGTGTGTAGCTGCTGGGTGTTGCGAGCCATCAAAGCTGCATTCATCACCTACTTCCAGCAGAAAAGAGCAAAAACACCCGTAAACTGATGCCAGGAGGCCTTTTCAGACTATTTTGGTGCGTGATACCTCACCAACGAGGTAGTGGCTGAGCATGGTGAGAAAAATGATGAGCAACTCTTTCTCCACAGCCCTCTTGTTACTCTGGGAGCCAACAGCTTGGGATTCGCCTCCCTGTCTGCAACCAGCAGTGGCATTTGGGAAAGCAGCCTCTTTCCTCCCATTCTCAGCAAGAAGTGAGCATGCTGGCAGCGTTGCCAAAGCAATGCAGCTGTTTGGGGTTTTTAAATTTTTTTTTTAATAGGGAATGTTCAAAAAAAAATTCAATGTCCAGAGAGAATTCAAGAATTAGCCTCCTAAATTCTTTGTAATAGAGTAGTCAAGAAAAGGCCATGTAAAGCTGGCTGTTCCTTCCCTGCTGACCATAGATGCTCAGCTAGCAAAGCCCCACTGTTGCTACTGGAATAGACTGGTTGGAGGTCTGAGGTTCATCTCGACCTACAGCTGTGTCTGCATCTGAGCTGGGCACCCTTGGGGCCCCTCTAGTTGAGGCAGGGAGGAATGATTTCTCTGCCCCCTGCAGCTGTGTGATTGCTGTGGGCTGCAGCCATAAAACTGCTTGCAGCTGCTGGTGCTTGGTCAGGCTGCCCATAGAAAGGTGTTTAAGGGGGCTGGTGAAGCCCTTCACCCATTGGCTTTGCATGTGCTGTCCAGCTCACCTGTTGTGGAGGGGCTAAGAGTGCTTTGACCCCCATAAACCCACCTGATTTTTAAGATGAATAGGCAAGACAGCAGCTGCCCAGAAGTGGAAGGGTTTCATGTTAGAATAGAATCATTATGGTTGAAAAAGACCTCTGAGATCATCTAGTCCAACCATCAACCCAACACCACCATGCCTACTAAACCATGTCCCAAAGTGCCACATCTACATGTTTTTTGAACACCTCCATGGATGGTGACTCCACCACCTCCCTGGGCAGCCTATTCTGATGCCTCACCACTCTTTCAGGAAAGAAATTTTTCCTAATATCCAATCTAAAACTCCCCTGGTGCAACTTGAGGCCATTTCCTCTTGTCCTATCACTTGGTACTTGGGAGAACAGACCAGCACCCACCTCACTACACCCTCCTGTCGGGAAGTTATAAAGAGTGATAAGGGTCTTCCTTCAGCCTCCTCCAGACTAAACAACCCCAGTTCCCTCACCTGCTCCTCATAAGACTTGTTCTCCAGGCCCTTCACCAGCTTTGTTCCCCTTCTCTGGTCATGCTCCAGCACCTTGATATCCTTCTTGTAGTGAGGGGCCCAAAACTGAACACAGTATTCCAGGTGTGGCCTCACCAGGGCCTAGTACAGGGGCATGATCACTTTCCCCTATTCCAGATGGCCACACTATTCCTGATAGAAGCCAGAGTGCTGTTGGCTGCCTTAGCCACCTGGGCACACTGCTGGCTCACATTCAGCTGGTTGTCAACCAGTGCATGTTCATGGCCACCTTGCCTACTGTGGGCCAGGCAGCTTTGGGAAGGATGGGCAAGAGGAAAATCTGTGGCTGGGGATGCCTGGGCTGGTGGACCCTGCTGCTTGCAGCTGCTCCCATTGCTGGAGTATAAATAGCCTCTTCCCAGGGCTGGGCTTGGCTGGGTGGTAGAGGCTTTTCAAGAATCCATGCTGGGTTTTATGTGTGCCTCTCTGGAGATAAGGGGAAAAAAAAAAAAAAAGACAAAAGATCTTAAATCAGATGTGTGAAGCCCACAGCTGGTTGGTCTCATTTCCAGTGCTATTGACCCTCCCACCACAGACTGGTGGGTGCAGCTGAGTGGGTGCAGGCATCGGCCCAGGTGTTTGAGGAAGAACTCATTGTTTCCTTTGTTGCTTTTAATCAAGGCTTTGCCCTTGGTTGTTCCTCTGGTCCGCAGTTATCTGTCTTGCAGCTGGTGAAAGCCTTCCCTGCCTCCTGGAGGTGCTCAGGTCCCTGTGGAAATTCCACTCTCAAGAGCGAGCTCTGGAGGTAAAGCCAGTTAACAGAGCAGAGGTGAAAAGAAACAGTCATTCCCTTCCTTTCAAGATTGAAAGCCAAATACTGCAGCTTCCCTGTTCTGTTTATTTGCCTATTAGTGCGAACACACCAGCTGCAAAAACCCAAACCCCTGTGTGACGCTGTCAGGAGCAGAAAGCCCCTCTCAGCTGGCTGCACAGCTCCAAGGGACACATTTTGGCTGAGGTGCTCCTGACCAGTACAACCAGGACCAAGCAGCTACTTGTGCTGAGATTTGCTGAGCTGGGAAGAACAGGCTGGTTGTAAGCTCAGCTGCTAGTGCTCAAATCTTGCTCATCACACAAGCCCTAGGTGTGGTTAGCCAAAGCGATGTTCAATGGCACCTGCGTTCATTGACCCCTCTGGCTTATGGGTGCTCTGTGCTCCCCATCTGAAGATATTTACCAATTCCTTATTCCAAAAGGTGATGAAATCCAAAATTTTTGTACTTGACGAGAGCTTGACTTGCTTGAGCCTGACAAAGAAATGTGAACCTTAAGACACCTGCAGCACCAGGTGCTGAACTCTTCTGGAAAGGGCCTTTTTTGATCTTTTCTGTTGGAGTTCGTCATCCTTGTGCAAATAATTAACACTCCCAGAGAAAGCCTGACCCCACAGCCTGATAGCCACACACAGTCTTGGTTAGGAGAGCCAAGGAGTCCTCCAAGTCTTGCCACTGGTATGGGAAAGGGGGCAGGTTGTACCCAGCCACAGCTTTTGGAAAAGCTGAAGAAGCGGAGCTATCTTCCAGGTGAGCCTGGAGCAGCAGCTCAGCTCTGATACTGCATTCACGAGAAAAATGATTTGTTAGGAGTCAATAAATACAGTGACTAATGAAAAATGCCATCCTGGTGACGGACATGTGAACGTGGGTGGGCACAGCTGACACACAGGAGGTACGTTCAGCTGGAGCTGACTCCAGGCGGCTGGTGAAGACGATACGTAGCTGACTCAAAGCATGGCCAACTTTGAGGGAGCATCCACTAGGATCAAAGTAGCTAGTGACCACTGATCCCACTATGAGCTCTGCGTCAAAGATGCGCTGTTGGCAGCAGAGGTTTTGAAGGGCAACGCTGAAACTTGGCTAACGTTGTATCAGGTCAAGATGTTTTTCATAAGCTGACAAGTGAAGGACACTTCATCATCCCTAATCAGAAGAACAAACATTCAGTATCCTTTAACCAAAGATATCCCAGAGCAATTAGACCTTGAAGGAGAACGGAGAAACTGATAAAAGGGAACATCCTATCCCAGAAGGTGCTGGAAAAACTGGACAATTGCCAAAGCATGGTAACTGGGGGAAAGGTAAAAGCAGCAGGGGAAGATCTAGACCGCCGACTCGATGTAGGACCAAAAGGACTTGCACCCCCCGCACCCGTAAGGAGCATGTATGCTAATACACATAGCAAGCGAGGCTAATTAAAATACAGTTAATCAATAGCAGATAGGATGGTAATTACTAACCATCATAAAAAGGATGGGCCTAAACAATTACTAACTTTGTAAGTTTTGTGTATAAATAAGGCGCAGAAAGTCTTGTTTGGTGTGCTAGCTTTGTGGAGTTACCCCCTAGCACCCACCTCTGGCGCAGAAATGAAATAGAATCGGTATCTCGACTCTGTGCGTGCACTGGATTACTGCAGGCCGGGTAATGAACTCCCTTTGTGAGACAACAGAGGTCTTGCAGCCACGTCCCTTTATGGCGGTCCGCAGCTAATATTCATGCTTGGTGCTTTCTGCTCCCATTCCTCGTGCAGTCCCGCCTGTCCCACCGGCAGCCTCCGGGCTGGCTGTAGGCAGGGCTGCGGAGGAGGCAGGCAGCAGTGGAGGCAGGCAGATGTTCAGAGCTGCGAGCTGGCGGGGAGGGCAGCAGGGTGGCACTGGGACCAGCTGGTCCCATGCTGGGTTCCAATCCATCCCCCTTCCCCAGGTGGCAGTGGCAGCCACCAGGCTCGCACCTTCTCACCCGTTCCCAGGCCACTGGCAGGGCGACGTCCTTACTGGGGCAGCCGCGTCACTGCCGCCTTGCATCGGCTCAGGCCCATGCCTGGGCTTCCAGAATATAAAATTCCTGATGACTCAAAGAACTGGTCATTTGGGACAAGTAATGCTAGAGAGTAGAGGCACTTTTAATCACATTTAATGGCGTTCAGCACATTGATACTTCTGCTTGCGCCTACGGGAGCCGCTCTTGGACCAATGTTTCGACCACTGATAGCCAAGAACATCTGCACAAGCAGAGTTCAGCAGCGAGCAGAAGCAGCAGCACATGGGAGGACCAGCAGGGAATTGGTGTTCATCACTGCTGCGAGTTCAGAGTTTAAACTAATCCAAATGTGGGGGCCGGGGAATTAGATTTGAACACCTACGAGCCTCCTCCTCCTCCTCTCTTTTGGTAGATGGCAATCCTAAGAGCACTTGTGGTCCCCTTGCAGAACAAGCAGGGCTGGAGAGTTTGCTGGTTATTACGTGCTGGATCCCAATGTGGTTGCCCCAAATGCTAAATCATTATTGTAGCCTCGCATGAAGTTAGACCGGTCCTGCAGTACCTTGAGTTACTGCAGAAGGGAGAATGTGGGGCCTGTAGCAGTGTGTCTACCCTGCTGCTTCTGTCTCCAGGGTGGTTTGTGCTGCAAGACCCCGTGGCTTGGCTGCAGGCCAGATGATGACCTGCAGACAGCACCTAACACCTCCACCTCCATCTTTACTGCATGCTCCCGCCAGGCAGGAGGCAGCAGAGTCCCTGAATGCACAGCACAGCACAGGTCCCGGTGTCAGCACTGGAGAGCATCTTTCATCCTCCTGGTCAGCACCCCTGCGAGCTCGTTGTGCCCTTCTCTCATGCCACATGGATTTTGTGGCTGCTCTTGCAGTGTGCAAGAAATTCCAGTTGCATGCTAACAAGCTGGAACACCTTCAAAATCATGCAGGAAGCCGGAAAAAACTGCTTCACGAGCTGCCTGACTTCTAGACTGTCCACTGGATCTCTTTTCTTAGTTTATCCAGGTGTAACATTTCCCAGTTGTTTTTGAAATAAATAGAGCTTCCTCATTGTCCTGTTCCCCTTTTACCTTGAAAATTGGTGCTGCCCCAGAGAAGGCTGCAAATGAAACAAGGTACCTTGGCTTTCCTCAGCCTTTCTGTTGCTCGTTGGTTGAAACCTCCACTGCTTGTTTACTGCTAGCGCTCTCCATGTTTTTAACGATGCCCATAAAGATTTTTTTTTTNTTATGAAAGCACACGCACACATCCCTGGGATGTGATCTGCTCTTCAAAAAACTCTCAGTAGTCCTACTCCTATAGTCCGCCTCCTAGGAACTGGGCACTTCATGCCACAGGAAGCTGAGCACCAGCAGAAAGCGTATCTGTAGAGAGATACCTACGCAAACAATTCTAGAAAAAAATAAATCGAGCAAAATTAAAATGTGTGACTTACACATAAGGGGTCAGAGTTTTTTTACAAATCTCTGAAGGCATTTGGCCCCCCTCCGAACCTTTCATTGCTTCCAAGGCGACCAATAGTGGAAGTAGACCTACTACTTTATTACTGTGTGCAGAAGTGATGCGCGCATCTGAAGGACCTGAGGGAATGTGAAAGTTGTGCTATAAAACTTCACCTTTTGCTTCACATATAGGTATACTAATGAAGTTTTTTTCCACTCTGTCTTCTTTGCTCTTTTTTTAACATAAAAGCTTTGAGAATGTCATTAAATAGTCCCATCCCATCTCCTTCCCTGCTCCCTCCCAAAAAGGATGCTGAGTAGACAACCCTTGCAATATGCATTGCAAAAACAGGGGAACAGAGAGAGGGATACATGAAACAATCTTCCCCGAAACACACAGAAACCCAGTGACAAAGCCAGAGTGATAAAAACGTGGTTTGGAAAAAACCTTCATACCTGTGCTATCTAAATCACAACATATGTTCAGTCAATAATGTAGAACATTGCGCAGTACAAATTAAAATAACGCTTTTATTGATATGCTTAAACATAAAACATAGGTAACACCATAAAAAACAAACAAAAGAGAAATCTATTCCTTGATGTACCTAATAGACAGACATTTCTTTTTTTTTTTCCTCAGTAATCACCTGGAGGGGATTGTTGTCTTCCCACTGATCTCTGCATCAAACAGCCTTCGCTTTACAGGTTTTTTACCTGTGTTGATTTGTTCCCATAGAGTCTGAGAACTGTGATGAGCACCGCGGTTGTGTCTGTTTTTCCTAAAGCCTGATCCCAAAAGGAGCAGCAAGTCCATTCCACCCAAACACTGCACAAAGGGTTGTGTACCTGACAGATCCCAGCAGAAGTGAGGGTATTAATCCGGTTCTATGGGAATTCAAACCCACAAAGTTACGGGGTTCCTCCGGAACACGTTTTCCTTCAAAGTCATCAAGGCTTGGAAAAGCCACAAAGCTACCAAGAAAAAGATCAGAACTCAAAAGATTTCTAATAAAGATAAATCTAATATGAGTTTATTCTATAAATATTTTTTTCCTGTCAAAAGACAAAACACTTATAGAAACGTACAAGAAATATTCCCTGGAAAAAAAAATTAAGCTATGGAAAATTACAAAGTATCAGCTGCTTTAATTTAACTTGAACCTTGCAGAATTGTGCTGTGCTCAGTCCTGTCTGTAAACCCATCACAGTTCCCTCCTTTCAATCACTCTAATTCTCTCTTGCTTCATAAACGCTTTTGTTAATCACTCTTGTCTTCTCCTTGGTAGTGCCTGTATTCTGGCTTCAGCTCCCATGTGTTTTTGTGGGTCCCCTTCACGTTGTAGATGCCTATTTCTCTTAAAATTTCTTTCAAGTATATCTGAAAGGAAACAAAAAATTGAAATTATACAGGCAGGCAATTGCCACGGTTCCTACACGACGTCTCACGGTCTGCTCAATCATATCAACTCGGTTCATAAAAATGACCAGCAAGGTTTGCTGATCGGCACTAACTTGTGCGTTAACAGCTCTGTGATAGACTCCAACATCCAGGCACCAACAGGGATTCGAGCAGCCCGGGTGTAATGCCCAGCGCAAGCCCAGGGATGCAGCAGGGAGCCCCAGGGGTGATGGCTCCAGGGCAGCCCCTGCTTAGCCCTGCCGGGGTGCGGAGAGACAGGTACTAGCTGGATGGATGCTCCACGAGCTGCCAAAATGAAGCTCCCAGCGCCTCTGGGAAGGCGATGCTGAGGCTACTGCAGACCCACAGCAGTAGCACCCACCCGCGGATGAGCTAGTGGAGACGCTCCACAGCTCCTGCCTCGTGACGGGGCACTTGCAAAATCAAAAGGCTGAGATATGCCCGACGTACCCCAAATACCAGACGCACAGCTGGTCTAAAAAACTGCGCGCTGTTACGTTTCTCACGTTGACTGCAGAGGAGCGGGGATGCGGGCAGGCTTTCTGCCCTGGGAGCTTGCTGCTGCCACAGACAGCGAGCCGTGCGGGTGGCCGCTGGGCACGGGGGGCTCCCCGGGGCGGTGGGACACAGCCACTGCGCGGGTCTGTACAGCACCCTTATCTCACATGTCTTCCTCCTGCTGGAATTTCTCCACCTGAGCTAAAAGCTCCTGACTTTTTGTTCTTGCGTGGGCTGCGATTATCTTGAAACTCCCTGCCTTACTCAGACCCCACCACAGCCCCGAGCTGTTGGTTTTCATGCCCTTTTGCAAAGCTTTAAGCGTTTTATTATGGCCTTGTTTTTAGAGGAGAGCTGACTAGGCGCCAGAGAATTTTCTAATACATTCAAATGTTAAGGTGAGGAAGAGGAATTTAAAAGAACCAAGCAAAACTATGATACCAGTAGTATAACCTTTGACACAAGACAGCTCACTAATATCACCCCCTTTTACTCTTTATAACAAACACCGGTAATTTGTTTCATTTTTTAAAGAGCCGTTCGCCTGCTTGTTTGTTTAAATATGAATTGGGCCTGACTTGAGTGGATTGCCATGGCAACCACAGACCACAGTTTAAGAATCTCCACATTAAATTCATAATTGCTTTAGTTTGAGCAATTTAATCCTCTTTGAGTGCATGCATTGAATAGGAGCTACTGGAATGCTTGTATTTTCTGTATCTACAGTTCCACTAAGCACAAATATCAACATACTCCAACTCATTAAAAAAAAGCACATATTTGTTGATGACGTAGGAAAAAAAGAAGGGCCGATCGCCCAGTATCTTCCTTACACTCTTCCCATTTGTTGCTACATGGAAAAGTTGGGAAATAAATGAAGAGTATGTTCTCTCTCTCCACGTACACATCAAAAATTTACAAGGCAAAAAAAAATCCAGCTCCCACCCTAATGATGATACTTCATTTGGCCCCATGTAGCAAAACTATTCTTAAAAACCTATCTCAAAGCAATGAGAGATGTTTGTCCAGCAAGTAAGAAAGATGACTCTAGCAGACTGTGTATAAAAAATAGTTTCTTGGGGTCTTTCAGCCGAGCAGCTGCGCGCAGGAGCCGTGAGCGGGGAGTTCGGTTTGCACTGCAGGGATGGCTCTTCAGCCTTTGAGGGCGCACGCTGCGAACCCCAGCAGGTGGCAGCAGGAGATCATCATACATCTCTTGGCACATCTTTCCACGTCTCGTCTCTTGCAGAGACGCTGTCCTTAGTTGAGAGTCGGGTACCTAAGACAAACGTACTCACTACAACAGCAATTAGTGTGCAAACGTTTTTGTAGGAGGGCACTGCTGTTGCGCATTGCATTTTTTAGAAGGTGATGAAAGCAGGTGAAAAAGCGATTTCTGCATGGGTATGTGTAGACGTGTGCATATCCACCGCTTTGTTTGCAATCTTTGTGCACGCACACGAGGTAGCTTTCGGTAGCGTCACTGATAGACACTTCAATAGACGGCAGAGTGGGTGGAAGAAACACTCAGATTCAAGGTTAAATTCTGCTCTAGACCACACAGACAGATTAATGAGAATTGGAAAAAAAATATAAATGCACTTAGCCCCATGAAATACATCCATATGCAGTTCCTGGGCTGAGAGACGTAGTCTGCAGCTGGGAAGCCAGGCCACAAGGCGTGACGATGCCGCAGGGCTCGGGCAGAACAGAACCGCTACGGCTGCACGGTCCATGGCTCCTGGCGGCTCGCTGCTGCTTGCTGGCAGAATCTTTGGGTGACATTTTGCAGGAGGCAGTTCTCACCTCTCACTACTTGGTCACGCCTCCAAACCACCCACCCAGTTACAGGAAGGTTACTTTAAATTTCAGCTAGTTTTCAGACCCCATTCCCCAGGCAGTTCTGCCTCTCTCTGGACAAAACTTCCAAGAGTTTCGATTGAACAGCATAACAAAACGGAACAAACCAACCTGAACTGAATAGCGAGGTAACATCTGTGCCACAAGTAAGGGCACTTCAAGCTGTGACTGTGAACTGCAGCTACTGAGGATTTGCAACATATTCCTATTTGCCATCTCCGCTACGGCGGGAAACAGGCAGCAGTGGTTTTAGGGAGGGCAGCTGAAAGCATTCACCCAAAAAAATCACTCCGTGTGCACAGACGACGCTTGAACTGTTGAAGCTTTCAGACAATTACAAATCAGGGATAATCCTGCCGTACTGTATCGTACTTGAGAGCAAGTGGCTTGGTGAGATGCGTTCAGCGGACGTTACGATTTTTGCTGCAGGATCACTTCACCTGCCAGAAACCAGGACCCTGCAAGCTGGGTCCGCGCTGTGCCAGGCTGGCCTCGATGTCTGGAAGCACACTACTCAGTCTGATGCTACATCATCAAGAGAAACCCCCCACTTCCTTCAGCGGTGCCAAATACTGAATTTTAGAGCCTGGAGAGAGTTGATCAGGGGCCCACAATTTCTTCTCAGAAAGGGATTCAATATGTTTATACACATATAATTCTAACACAGAAGCTAATCCGTAGGTAATCTGTACATTTAAGGCATCCTCCGCTCTGTTACACCCTCGCTCATGATTTTTTCCATAAAAACCTGAAATGCTATTATAGAAATGTTTATCCCATAATTCCAAGAGAGGGGTTAACTTCAAAGCTCTGAAAACCCTTCTGAAACTTTGAGGGAAAAAAAAACAAACCATGGTATTTAGAATAACCATTACTCAAAGCTGAAATAAAAGAAAAAAACTGCAAACAATCTACCCCAATTTGAAAAAATACAGTTCATATGAGACCACTGGTTCCGTACTGGTTCCATGCTTCACAAATATTTGATTGTTCACATAAAAAGCATTATTATGTTCTCAGCCATGAGGTCCAAATCTAGAATTACGGCAGTATTTCCAAGGAGCACTCGATATTTACATCTGCGAAGGTGGCAAGAGATTTGCCTACTACTGCAAATTGTTATTTTTCATTAAAGAGGAAAACAAATAAACCCAGGTTTCCTTAATGTAACAGTAGTTTGCGTTCAGAATAGACTTGCTTTGTGATTTCACAATCGCAAAATAAATATGGCAGCAATTTTCCATGTAACATGCAACATACTCTGTAGCAAGGGTTTAATTTACTATTTACATTTACCATTATGTAAGAAAAATACCCTTATTGATTTGTTACTTCACTAACAAAGATGTTAATTCTCTTAGACAAATGTGTTTTAAATATTATTTCAGCCAGTGATGTAAGCATCTAGAACTTCAATTTAATGGGAGCTGAGGCCGCAGCAGCAGTATTTTTTTTCTTCCTGCCTGAAAATAACCTCAACGTTTAGAAACTCAGAGGAGAATTTACATACCCAGACAATCTTAGACATTATGACAGAAAAGCAGTGAACACTCAGCGGAGATTAATTAGCAGCCAACCTCCGTACAGCACGGGGAAAGCATGCCTAATTCACCTGTTGGCATTTTTTTTAAATTTTTTTTTCTGTCAGGTATAGCTGCTCTGCAAACAATAAAGTCGCAGTGGGCATTAGGAACAGATACTTTATTTTCAGAAAAAAAACCCAAAATTGCACACCAGAGGTTGAATTCTGCAGCACCAGGGATGCTCACACACACAGTGAACACCGGCTGAGCAGCAGGAACCCAGGGATAGTATTTTTCAATGGAAATGGATGCTGTCAGCAACTCCCTACAGAAGCTTTTAATGGGAACCCAGATGGGACATTAGGATACCCCTTTAGATGAGGGGCAGGTGACATACTGAAAGACAGTTTTGAATTTATCACCATACTGGCTACCCAGTGAATGAAGAAAGGCATCAGGAAGAGGATTTCTGTCATTTATTTTCTCAGGATATCCGGGTCTGAGGAAGCTGTATGGGCACCAACACCTACGGTAAAACCCCAGCTGGGATTGAACACGAAAGCCCTAACTCTCACACAGAGCTCAAAACCGAGACCGCGCAGCCCACTCAGGGGGAGGAGGGTTTAATGGTTTGATTAATCTCGGGAGCCCTGTGGGACTTTTAGCCATCAGGAGGGAGACTCAAATAAGAAACACAGATGCAAATATGTAGCCCAAATAACATGTGCTGTTGGGTCAAAAATTAGTCTACAATTTCCTTTTAACGTATCTGTATTAGTACAATAGTTGAAAAAACCAAAAAGGCTAGATTTGCTGAGATGAAAGTACAAGGCACAGATCTATGCTACAGGCAGAATATTTTCAGGAGCATATGATGACAGCAGAGATATATAGATAGGCACAGAAATTCATCATAAATGTGACAGAAGTATTCATGTGAGGTATTTTGCTCTATACATCTAATCTCATAACTACCCTATACATCTAATCCTTAAGGCAGCAACTAAGACAAAAATTGGATTAATGTTGCCCAACTTTTGGTGCTTAACGAAGAAACTTGTGTCAGAAGCACAGCTTTTCCAGGCTCCGTTGAGCTGATGCAGAGAGAGATAGGAACCTTCAAGACGTAAATTACATCACAGGAGGAAGACAACTTTTGTTCTCCCATAGCTTAAGTGGGAGTTGTGGGTGACTATTTCTAGCTGAAGTCGTGCTAGACGGGATAAATCTGCACCTACTTACATTCAAACTGATCGAGATAGTGACTGTCACATGTGTCTCTTACACAAAAAAAAATCTTAAAATTTTCTTGCCACTCCCTCCATATCTTCCTCCTATTCCTTCCTCCTTCTCCGCTCCCATGATACACACCTTCTCTGCCACACAGATAAGGAGTTGACTCATTAGATAAATGAATGGAATAGAAGACATGAATACATTATCCAACTAGTTTCTTCCAAGGTACTAGAACACCGTGAACCTACATGTATTTGAATTAGGTAGCATCTTTGTGCAGCTTCTTAACAAAACAGATTGTGCACCTTATACAAATCCTCTGATACAGATCCACTTAATTCTAAACGTGAAGTGAGCAAAGCTACTAAGCATCACCATTTTTCCCCTCTTTTACAGAGGAATAATTTTTTCCATAATCCAGCTGCCGCTGTTCCTTCTTCTGCCTTAGCTCTAACAACTTTTCAAATTGTTGCTCCATTTAGACTCAAACATTATTAAGTCTCTTAATTAAGTTTTCTGAAAACTGCAGCTGGGTTGGGGATAGGTATCAGTGTCAGCAGTGAAAAACATCAAAAGCACCAAAGATACTTCATGTGTCATTGTCTTCCCCTGCTCCTGCCTGGTCTGCTGCCAGAAAAGTTCAACAGAGGAAGAAGGGAAAGAACTGGAAAATTAGGGTTCATAGATGAAGGGACATTTAATACTAATTCCATAGAACACAATTTTCTAGACAATTTTCTAGAGTAACCCCTGCTGCTAGGCCAAGATAAAGTTCAGAAGCTGAAGGAAGGCCTGACCACTCAGACAAGCTCTCTACTGCCAACAGCAACAGAACTAGGCTGTTACTTCAGTGAGGACAGAAGTAGCATGGGAGAGGTCAGAGCATCACAGAACTGGGTTTCTAGTATTAAAGCAAACCTATACAAGAAGGAGACCATTTTGGTTACTTATACCACCTCTGTCAAGAAAAAGCATACTCTCTGCAATGCTTGGTATCCTACACAGTCCTACGATGGTGAACTTAAAACTTGATGATTTCTGTTTGCTGTGAAACATATTTAGAGAGCTGTTTCAAAGGCATATAGTATATATTGAACTATTTTCTGGATATGGAAAATATACACAATTGTAATGACTGAAAATGGTTATACTACAAGTCTATTAGTACGTACCACCGGCTGTTTGGTTATGTCCACCAGGTCTTTAATGTTGTAATACTGGTGTTTCTCAAAGGCTGAAAAAAGCATGTCCAGCACTTGTTGTTTATCAGCTCGAGCCCGTTTTCCATCTTCTTTCTTCTTCTTCTCATATTCAATCTATCAGATACAAAACACATTTTAAAGACATATGTAATGCTGTATAATTCTCAGTGCTGAACATTAAGACATAAAAAACCTCTTCTATTTATTAAACACTGTTCAATGACTAGATACTTTTCATCTGGAAAATTTTCTTTTGAGCACTCAAATGTTATTTCATGAACATAAACGAAGCATTTTGTCCTCGGCACAATAAGCTTTTCAGATATGTATCTCTTGCTTTAACCAGTAAAAAAATCCCAGAAACATAGCCTGCATGATGTGCCCAAACCTGAAGAGAGAATTAATATTAGTACAGGAATCCAAACTGAGACGGTATTTTCACTGCACCTCGGTTGATACCAGCTTCTGAAATATAATGACAAACAACCTACAAATTGCCATAGTCGGGACAATCCACAGACCAACATGGCTACATCTACAATCGTAACAACCACCTGCCCAAAGGATGCTCAAATGGCCCTTGGACACTGCCTCATCCTCTCCAGAAACAGCACTCAATGCAACCACTCTGTTAATGTAAGACCATTCTTTACCAAGTGAAGACACGCTTGGAGGACGCAGATGGTATCTCTTCAGAAGACATCAGAGTAGCACACACAAAGTTACGGTTGTCCAAAAAAGAACCTTCCATGCAAGTAGAGGCCCCTTGTTGCCACACATCATCCTATTTCAGAATGCCTATTAAAAAGTACTTCACTATTATAATCCGCACAAGATGACCATGTATTTTTGCAGAAACTTTCATCACCTCCAAAAATACTTCCTGCATTTCCTCAGATTCATCATCAGAAGCGAGATTTGCACAGACCAGCACACCCCAAACAAACCCCAATCACTGCAGAGCACCAACCACAACATGTGCCAGCACATCACCCCATCCACCCCCAACATCACCCTCCGTAACAGAAAACCAGCAAGCTCCTGGTGACCCAGAGGGTAATATAATTCATATGATCATCAAGTGCTTTCAGGCAAATTGAGTGGGTGAATCTGAAGTAGCATAACACACAGCAGAAGAGATGCATGTGACCAATAAGGGACACACTCCTGGCTGCCGGTGAAATAATTCTGTATGGGAGTCATTCTGCCTCTGATGTCTCAAACCTGATCCTCAAAAGGAAGACCTTCAGAGAAGCAGCCTAGAAATGAAAATTCACAGTTCTACTGGATACTAAAAATCTTATTTTTAAGAAGAGAGATTAGTTTTATGGCTCAATTTATTCTTTCTTATATTTCCTTGCCAACTAACTCCTACTCTCTGAGTGAAAACAGCCTGTCTCTTGCTATCTGTCCCAAAGTGGCTAAAGACTATTACCACCTTTTGCCATTGCTCACAGGTCTCTGGCCAGCGAACTCTCTTTTTAAAAACCTGAGGCAGATGTACATCATTAAATTGAATGCAGAGCAACTGTTCCCAACCTGTAGCATGAAGTCTGTTGCTTCTGCTTAAAACCTAAGATGGGCTTGGGCAACCAAATACTTGCCTGCTTTTCCAACTGTATGTTAGTATTATAAAAGATGTAACCTCTCCACACAAACCCAAACAACTGATTTTTATTCACTAATATACTTTGGTGTAATTATTTAACTCTTTACCCTCTGCGTTTAAAAAAAAAATCTTCAAAACAGCAATAGCTTTGCAACAACAGCAAACTGTAGCACTAAGTAAAACAGCTTCACAGTACATCATCTTGGTTGCCATGATCCACAGGAGAACTACTGTGCCACAGAAACTAGAGTAGGAACATAAATGTAGGACATTGGCCTTGCTATTAACAATAGTGTGTCAAAACATCTGCTTCTTCTGAAAGTACAACAGACAATTCAGTAGGAACCTCTGTTGACCTTCAAAAGGTTTTAATTGTAAGCTCTGGAAGCCCTGTTGTGGATGCAATTTCTGTTTCTCTACCAGAATAGTCTCACTCTCACTACGCAGTATAATGCCTGTAGACCGCATCTAGTTGTAAATGCAAGAAGTAGAACTGCAATGGCATTGAAATATATATGAACAAGTCTACTCAGCTGACACTCTTCAAAACTACAAACCCAAAATACCAAGCAGCATGGCCAGGGTGTGGTCTGCCTTGCAACTCCACCAACAAAGCAGTTGGCCCGTTCTCTACTGGGTGTATTCACATAGTCGTACAGGTATTGGAGAAGTAGGGAAAATCTCATCCACCTAAAAGTCTACTGTGACCTACAGCTCTACCCATGTCCTGGTAGATGAGCAAGGGTTTCAGTATGAAGCACTGAAAGAAAGGATACAAAGAGTGGAAAGTGGGAGGAGACCGGCCCTTTGCTGCACGAAATAAAGGCAAGGTGAAATAGGAGATGCGTTAAGAGTGCTTGTCTCTTCTGCTACCTGCAAGATAAGCAATACACTAAATTGACCGATTGCCAAAAAGTTCTTTGCATCTTATCTTCATCTGATATGACACTTGTCAGTTTGTGGCATTAAAAATTTTTATTTTACATCTGGCTTAAGTCAGAACTTACTAAGATATATAATAGGCATTTATATTTTTCCTGACCAAGAAACCATGTCTCCAGAGCAACCATTTACTACCACTGTCATGTTCTAACTCAGTGCCATGGTGTAGGGACCTGCTCCAAGGCTGTGGATGCATCTTGAGAACAGTGAAATATGCAGGGTTTAAGACATGCATTTTGAATTTATTTTAGTATGATAGCTGTCCCTTTGGTCTTAAAAAAATACATGAATATGTCACACCTCAGGCTACAGTCTAAAGTTGGTACTTTATGCTACCATTGAAAAGTACCTGTTGTGATCAGAATCCTATTACTCTGTGTATTTTGGAAGTCATATTTCCATCTACAAGAACAATGTTGGTGTCTATTTTCTAATATATTTTGTATTTGAAAACTGCGGCTTTGCTTTTTAAGCTGGTAAGAGTCAAAGGGCAAACCCACTGCCTCATAAGCAATGAGACTGACAGTGCTTCTAATAAACAAATGAGTAAGATCATCACAAAGTATGGCAGTATCATCATTTTACATGGAATGAAACCCAGGCAGAGAAATTACCTGGCATGCACAAAGTTGCAGACAGTGCCATGTTACATTGTGTTTTCAGAAGAAAATGAGTCAACAACAGCAACCCAAACATTATTAAAAATAATCTAATCTAGCTGGGTACAACAAATACTTTTTGGTCCTGTCTGAAAACTGTTCCAGACTTTTTTCTCTTTGATTTTTCATAGTCAAACATGGGAATTACCACCCCATAGGATATACTGTACATTTCCTTCCACATAAGAAAGACAGCAGGAACTACAACTTTATGGGATCCTCTTAAAAAATCAAGACACTGAGACTATGTTCCCCTGGAAGCAGAGTTTTCTAATTAGCCACTGCTATCAACTGCAGTGGGCTTTCTTGAGCCTCAGTTTTCAGCCTTTTTTGACTTGGGGATCCACAGAATTTTCCAGCTGATCTGTGCAGTTGCTGATCAGGTCATGGCTGATGCTAGTAAACAATGCTCAACCGGATTTTCAATAGAGCCCTACTGCATTTGAGACACTGGCTTATGGGAGACTATGACTGGGGACTTTATAATGTTTTGAATATATGCACATGTTAACATTTTACAAGAGGAGGAGATGGATTATCCAGCCTTAATCTGCTGCCAGAAAAGCCTCCAGTACTTCAGAGGTCAAGTCCAGAAGATGCTAGGAGAGATAGATGAAGGCATCTCTATTTGCAAAGCTTGACTGAGTTCTGGGTTCCTGCACATTTGAGGTCACTTTTCTATGTAAAGACCTATGTATTTGTTTTTTTTCTCTGACTCAAAACACCAGTTGAAAGATGAGGTGGGAAAGGTAAAGACAGCCAGTTACAGGCTGCATCGCTGCTGTAGCTATTATGCAGCAGCTATTATGCCTGTTCTTACCAACCCTTCTGCAATTTGCTACCTCCCCAAACAACAAAAACAAAATGAACAAGAAGAAAACCAGAAACAGAAACAAACTGCAACCCCCTCAGGTAGAAGGTCAAGCTGAAGCGATAGAAGAAACCCATCTCCTCCTTTTCTGGTTTTTGTTTTGTTTTTAAGGAGCAAGAACAAGAGCAAAGCACTGAGATTACTCCTTCTGTACGTGGCAGAGCTACAGAAACAACGGGTAAGTAACGTGGGCGTAATGGGAAAAGCTACTGGGACTCTCAAGACAATCTCTGAGAACAACAAAAGATCCATGGTACTGTTTGTACCTCTTCAAATGACATATAGCAAAAATGTGCTTAGCTAGCAACTACCTACTAGCTACAATTCTCTCCATGTGGAGAAAAAAACTACACAGTTTAAAATTGATGCTTCCTACACAAAGGAACAAAGTAACAATAAGGAAATTCTCAACATTATCTCAGTGATGTTAGGCCTCTGACAGGACTATTTAATGACTGGGTATAAAATCCTCATTATATGAATAACAGTCTCCTGGAAAATAACATGAAGTTGCCTTTTTAACCAAAGCACAATCTCTTTTTTTGCTAGTAAATTGTAATGCCCAGCATTCTTCTTTCTCTATTAGTTTAGTGCCTTGTTACACTCTCCCCAGCAGGAGCTTCTATTTTACGTTCTCTGGATGAGCTGAAGTAAATCAAGGAGTGTTTGTATTCCCTATACAAATGCAATGCAAATATTCTAATATTCTTAATTCATTAATGTATAAAAACAACTCACACAGAAAACTGAGTATCAAACCTCCCTTTGTTCGAAAGTTATTTGCAGCTGGTGTCCCAGGTGCCCACATTTTAATTAGCAATACTCCAGCATTTCCCTCCAATTTCAGCAACAGCTCCCACTGCTGTCTAAAAACTCAGAGCGCATCATGAAGTGCTAATAAAAAAAAAAAAGCAGGGTATCTGTTCCTGTTTTCTTCTTTTTGTCTTGTGAATACGCTGCTCAAAGCAAGTTACCACGCAGCCTTTCATTTTTTTCCTTCCCGTTTTCTTTGCAAACAGGATGTTTTATGCAGTAGGCTTAAAGCACTTTTTGAGAGTCATATTACAGAATGCATGTACATTGTAAACTAATTAGATTTATTTAAAATTGTGTATTTTTTAAATTTAAAAAGCGTTAAAATACGATTTGCTTTCAAGGAAGGACCGTTTTAGAACAAGCTGTCGAGTATAGATGTTGCAAGTTTATCCCTGCAAGACTTCATACAGAAATCAATTCCTCTTTGTTTACCTCCCCAGTACATTGCTAAGCTTACTGAAAAGCTGCCAAAATTGCCTTCTTGAAGGTATCATTAATACTGAAGCTGATGTATTACACTGCTTCGGTAGACAGCTAATACAAAGGTGACAGAGAAGTGAGACTAAATCTAAAGTTTCATTTGAAGATGTTTGAAAGAAGTCTTAAAGGTTTTCCCATCCCCTGGAGCTCAGGTACCAACCTCTATAGTACAGGAGAGTGGGAAGAGGGGAGACCACAAAGAAGCCTCTGACGGGGTAATCAGGACCACTAGAGAATTTTTCTGCTGTGTTACAAAAAAATAGTGAAGTTGCAGAAAGATTCCAGCTGCAAGACCATTAACATTGCAAGCTTTTCAAGACGTGTATCATCCACAGGTACATAGAAAATGAAGGTCCCTTTCCCAGAGAAGAAAAATTAAGTTATAATCCTGGCATATATCATAATAAAATTGCAATTTCTTCTAATAAAAACATGGGTAAAATGTAATTTCTTGGGAAAAAAAAAAATCACTTTCCCTGTCCTTGTATTCAAACAAGCTACTGCTGTTTCCCACCCACATATAATTTCTTTCCTTCCTCCTTCTTGTTACATGTTCATTTAGGGGTACATGGAGCAGCCACACTTAAGTCCCATTTAATATTCTGTCATATCTTCCTTCAGGAAATTTTACTCCTTTCTTTCTTAGTAGATGCTCATTTTTTCCTCAGAAAGTCCCCCGAAGATGGCTAACTGCATCAGCACGTACGGTAGTCTGTACATTTTTTTTTTCCTTCTTTCTTGTGAAAAGTCTCCAACAGGACTGTCATGATTACAAGCAATAGAGCAAGTTTTAAGAAAGCAACTGCTGCTTGAAAAACACCAGAAAAATTTAACCAAGAGGTTTAAATAGTTCATGGACACGTTCTCCCGGTTGTACATCCTTTCAGCCATCTAACCTGACCCTTAATAAAAGACTTAATGAAAAGGAAGGTGGTGTAGAAAGTAGTTGTGCCTGGGCCTTCGGAATCAAGGCATGGCCAAGAATGACTCAAGTGTAAGTATGTCCCACTAGATTTTTCCCATCAGAACATTTTCAAGGCAGACATGAAAAGTAAACACACTGCCAATGGATTTCCATTAGCACGGACAGCTATGTAACTGCTAAAAACACTACAATTAGGACACAAGAGCATTGTAACTTTTAAGAAGCCTGGCTACGTCCCTGTTAAACCCCCTGAATCTCACACAAGACTTCAATTTCTGTAATGATACAACAACAGCAGTCTGCAACTGGAACAAAGATTCAAAGATTGTCTCCAGGTTGACGTCATACTGTCGTAATTATGCTGGTGTCTGGGAAATGGTACAGAATCCCACTAAAAAGAGACACGGTTCATCACTGTAACTTATTCTAGAATTAAAGGAGGAGAACAATGGTAGCATCATAAAACAATATACTCATATAATATTGCATTTGCATAGCAGGATATACCAGTGCGACTATTTTGGTTAAATGTCATTCCCTTAGCTGAAATAGTTACACTGGTATGATCATCTATGTATAGATCAGACTTTGAACAGTAACTACTACAAAACAGTCTCATGAGAGAGAAACGATTATTTTTGGTTCTGTGGAAATAGACTGCCTTTCAGAATAATGCTTAAATATCATCCAGTATATTGTCATTTGTTTTATGTAAATAAAATCTTAATAAAAAGTGTAAAAGTTTAAATGACTAACACAGTGACTCATTTTCAGTATGACTTAACATTTCTCACATTCAACAGTAACAGTGATTATATATGCATACATACAAATTACTCAAAGAGGATCTTTAAGAAAAAGGACATTATAGTTTGTATGTACATCAACTGATCTGGAACCGCAGTGTGGGTGTAATATTGACAAAGTTAATGATGCAAATAACACGTACTATGAAGGTATGAAACTGTGAAAAATTATCAGCTGTTATTCTTTTCTACTTGTTGTCAGTTCCTGCAAAGGACTGAAAACTAATGATTCTTTTCAAGTCTTTTACCCACCTCCATATGATATTTTATTTGGCTCAAAGGAGTGCTTCCACATCTCATAGCACAAAGACAGAACTGCTTTTTATCCCCAAATTTCAAAACTACTTTTAAAAAAAAAAGACTAGAGGAAGAATGCAATAAAGACACTAGAAAAAGCTTGGGTAAAGGCGGTCTGCTCTCTGTCAGGTAACATGAGAGAGTTAGAACTGGCAGACCTTAGCCCTGAGGGTGATGTTGGTCTTGAGACAGAAAGAAGATCCCCAGAAGACAAAATCAGGGAGAAACCAGGTAACATGGAATATTTCCAAAGACTCCCAGTGGCCAACTGTGAGCGAAAGGGCTGCAGGACAGCAGTGGTGGGATTCTGGAGCCCTGAACCAGATCCCTGGCTAGGAGAGTAAAGGAAAATACTGAAAGCTACTCACATTATATTGATGATTAGCCACCGGTTTATAGTTCGTGGTTACAGCTTTGTCCAGCTGCTGTGATAGCCTTACAGGTTTAGAAGACTCTTCTATCTGTAGTCTGCAAAAGAAAAGAAGAGAATTAATAAAAAGTTCAGACAAGCGCACACTCAAAATGAATTACAAAAAACTGCAAGTATGAAGCAGCCCTTATCAAAGGACAGCTGCAAACAAATCATAAGGCAAAATGCAAGAGATGCACTCTTTTGAATTAAGTTTTTCCTACTCTATTTTTGCTCAAGGACACTGTGGGTTATTACAACACTATATGCTGCAGAAGACATTGAAATACAACAAACCAAGCAACTGTGAAGGGAAGATACTAAAAACCATGTCTGAACACAAATTTTATTCCAAAAGCCTGACACTCAGGTGAAAGAAAAGCCTGTGCTCTTAAAAAACAGATGAAAGCCAACCCAAGTGAACCCAGAATCTCCCAGTTTACTCAGCTGAGGGACGAAAAAGCTTGCAATCCACCTCTGCTGACTCCCAGAGCACAGCAAAGATCAGACTCCCTGACCTTCTCTTAAATATTTTAACGTAAAAATATAAATTTCTGTGACCTTTCTTTTAGCATTACAGTAGAATAACAGAGCACAAATAACTGTTTTACAAGCACTTTTAAAAGAGCATCTAGTTCCAACCCCCCCTGCCATGGGCAGGGACACCTTCCACTAGACCAGGCNATCAAGTCTCAATCATACAGTTAACAAAAGGTGACCTTCAGTCCTCGTCAGGATAGACTCTGAGAAGGTCAGAGGTTCAACACATTTTGTCAAGCTTATCCCTATGTAATTTAAAGCTTATGTACGATGGTGTAGAAGGAGTGCTCCATTCACTCCAGGTTTAGCACTCAAGAACTACTACTTGAAATGATGACACATAAAAAAAAGCTTTAGAAAGGTGCAGGACAATATCCCTTCAGAGAAAATAGCTTAGTGGCACATACAATTAATATTGAGATAAAACTAAGTTATCATCAGTGATGTTATTTTGTTTTCAAAGGTGTATCTTATAGGCAGAAGAGCAAATTTTCACTAAACACAATACAAGACTTATAGCCCGATGAGTGTACAGTGATGTTTCCATCTTTCCGAAGAAAAATTAATATGGTGACATTAATACAAATAATAACTACATGCTTGTTAATGTAAAACACAAAAGCAGTAAAACAGTACTTTAAAAAACACTGTAAGTGTTTGAGATCACTGATTTCTTTTCGTAAAAACACAATGTACACCTAAAAGGTAAATTTAAATTCAGCATGCTTCTGATTTAACACCTGAACAACCTAAATAAATCACATTTGAGGTAAGCATTAAATTAAGAAACAAATTCTCTAGTTGTAGCAACTGGAAGTAAAGCCAGTCATCCTTCATAGCTAGTACTGCTGGACAGTAATTGCTGGTAGGTTTGTCTCATACATAGAACTTGCTTCCTCTTGAATCTTTGTAGACTTGTCATTTGTTCTATAGTTTTAATTACCCTTAAGCGACCATTGCCTTGTATTCTGCATTTCTAAATCAGGAGAAGGTACATCAATGCTGCCTTCTGTCCAAATGTAGCACTTTTTTTCTTAGTTTGAAGAAAAATCAATCAGCAGGTAAACAAGCAATAAACACTTTTTACTCCTGTTCTGGCAAATAAAGGTAGAAGTTTTTATCACAAGAGTTTATCTTTTGGCCTTCAATCTAATTCAACAATTTTAAAGATTTTATTGATCTGGTTACCAAAGGTCTTCTAAACTCAATCACAAAGAGGCACAGGCTAAAGCTAAATCAATATATTTTCTCCAAATTTGTCTTTTTCTCTACTTCTTCATTGCTTGGTTTGTGGGTTGGGGTTTTTTTTTTGGTCTCAATGACTTTTTTTTTTTAAACAAAAGCCTGG